>VMDO01015635.1:0-50650 GCA_007922755.1 Pedetes capensis
ACCAAAAGGGAAGAACACGCTCTGTGTTTCTCAAGCTTAAGGAAGTGAAGAAAAAATTCAAGCCTCGAGTGGCAGTAGTAAAAGATTCTACAGGGAAAATATTAAATGATGCAGGAAACATCAAAAGAAGATGGGAAGAATACACAGAGTCATTATACAAGAAAGAATTGGTAGATGACCAACCATTCCAAGAGGTTGCTAAGAGTGGGAGGTGCTAAATGCCACTTAGACCTTGTTTCTCAGATATCTCTTGTCTTTACTGTGACTGTTCTAATCTTAGCTCCCAGCCTATCTTCTTTGTGGTCCCTCTCACCTGGTTACCTGGTTGCCTTGTATTTTCTCTTTTTCCCTTCTATGTATTCTTTTTTTTTTTGTTCTGTTTTGTTTTTTTGAGACAGAGTCTGACTACATAGCCCAGCATGGACTAGTCTTGAACCCATGGTCCTCTTGTCTCAGCCTCCTGAGTGCTGGGATTACAGGCATATGCCACCTTGCCTAGCCCACTATGCATTCTTAAGAATTAATTTTACTCTACTATTTAATATCCTTTAATTTCTTTACATATACTGGGAATATAACTTAAAATTGTTAACATTGTCTCTAGAACCTTGCATAATTTGTCTCAGGCCTGATACTCCTACTATGTCTATTACATTTTACTCTTAATTTTCTATTCTTTTAGTCTCTGAAATAGGCCAGTCTTTTTTTTTTTTTTTTAAATCTTGAGACGGGGGTCTCACTGAGTTACACAGGCTACCTCTGACCTAGGCAATCCCCAGTCTCTTTTTGTGTGTGTGTGGTACTAGAGGTTGAACATAGGCCCTTGCATGACCTGCACCCCCTTTTTATTTTTTATATTGATACCGCATCTCACTAAGTTATATAGGCAGCCTGTGGCCTCGAATTCCCGATCTAATTGCCTCTGCCTCCTGAGTCTCTGGGATTACAGGCGTGTGCCACTGCACCAGTCTTGAAATAGGCCAGTCTTGCCTTTTGGCCTTCATGTGTTGTTCCTTGTTCTGTTAGAAACCTGCTCTGCACCATACTCTACTTGACTTCCTCATGTATATTAGTTTAATTTCCTCAGATAAATCATAAAATTTATAAGAGCAAGGGTCACATTTTAAGCCTTTTTTCCCTGAACATTGAGTAGCTTAATGTAATCTGAATGGATATTTACTAATTGGTAAGTGCTTTTTTGATGGCCAGATATGAGGGAACATTGAGAATATATATTCCAGGTGTTGTTGTTAGGTGCTCTCAAGTCGTGTCCGACTCATAACGACTCTCATAGGGTTTTCAGTGGCTGACTGTTTCAGGATTGCCTTGGGAGTGGATTGCCACATCCTTCTCCCATTTTTGTGGTGCTGGGAATTGAACTCAGGACCTCGGAGAGTGCAGAGCAGCGCTCTACCAACTGAGCTAAATCCTAGCCCATATTTCAGCTAGGCAGTGGTTTTTTTATCTGCTGTAGTCAACCACTGTATTTATGGTGTTTAGAATAATACCTAACTGGATAATTGGAATTCAATAAGTAGTAGTTGAGTGAAAAGATGAAAGGTAAGGAAATAGTAATCTAACTTTATTTATTATTATTATTATTATCATCATCATCATCATCATCATTATCATTATTATTATTATTTTAGTACTTAGGGATTGAACCCAGAATGCTCCACCACTGTACTATACTCTCAGCCCTGTTATTCATTTTTTTATTTTGAGACAGGATCTTGCTAAGGTGCACAGGCTGCCTCTTGTTTTGAACTCACTCTCTTCTCTGTCTCCTGAGTTGCTGAGATTATAGGCAGTGGCAGCAAAACTAGGCTCTAGTTAGAGTTTTCATTCTCTTGTATATGATATGCCATCAAATGTAAGTAAGGTTTCTATTTCCAATGCAGAAATTAGGAAATTAGAAGGTGTAAAAGATTAAACTGAAAAATACAATAGATAGTTTAAACTTAAATTCTTGAACTCAGGCTTTTTTGTTTCACTATTTTTTACTTATGAAAAATTTCAAGTGCAGAGGAAAGGCTAGTATAGTGACCTAACATTTACATATCTCTCAACTTCAAGAAATACCAACATTTTGTCAATCTCGTGGAACTAAGGTTTGTTGCTGTTGTTAGGTGCTGTTGAATCAGTGTCCAACTCATAGCGACGCTATATACAATAAATGAAACACTATTGTTAGTGCTTTTCTGCTATTCATAGGGTTTCCAGTGGCTGATTGTTTTTTGGGAGTGGGTTGCCAGGTCCTTCTCCCAAGCCTACAGCACCTGGTGTTCCCAGGTGGTCTCCCATCCAGGTACTAACCTGGCCGAACCCTGCTTAGCTTCCGAGATCTGACGGGATCAGACACCACAGTGGTATGGCTGCAGGCAAACTAAGGTTTAGCTCCTCTTTAGTTTTGTTCCATTTCTAGCCATTTTTCTTTGTTATGTCCCATTTTGGGGGTTCCTCTAACCCCTAATTATGAGGATATTTTCCTAATTAATCTTCTGTGTCTACTTTTCTGTCTTTGTAATTTAATTTGTATATTTCTACCAGGTTAATTTTTATATAACATCACATTTAAATGTTACCTCCTGCTTATACTCCAACAAGAGTTATTGCATATAAAGTCTGAATTCCTCTTTTTGGCGTTTGAGAACATTCTTAATCTGAATTCACTTTATCTAATCATCTTTATTTCTCTTCATCTTTAGCATAGATCTTCATACTATGTAAGCCTCGTTCTGCCCATTTATCCATCTTTTCATTGAACAAGTAGAATACAGAATTAAAGAACTTACAGTCTTTGTTCTCAATGAGCATAATGTAGTTTATAGAATCTAAATATTAAGTTTTCACTCAAATTTGTTGCCATATATATGTAGATTTTAAGAACAGTGATGCAAATTTTGTGAACCTGTATTTATTTTTTGTAGCAGAATTTCAATATGACTTTTAATTCATGTATATATATATATATATTTTTTTTTTTTTTTTACTTTTTTCAAGGTGTGTGGGATTGAACACAGGTTCACGTGTGTGTTAGGCAAATGCTCTACCAATGAGCTTACCCCAGCCCCTTATGCTTTGTTTTTAAACAGAGGCAAAAGAACCTAAGGATAATAAAGAGGTATCAAGTCCTGATGATTTGGAACTTGAGTTGGAGAATCTAGAAATTAATGATGACTCCTTGGAATTAGAGGGTGGAGATGAAGCTGAAGATCTTACAAAGAAACTTCTTGATGAACAAGGTAAAGGACTGTTTTACCAATTTTCATTTTTGATTATTTTTTACACAAATGTCTTACCTAAGAATGAATCTTTTCTCTTTAATTCTCTCACTCTCTTGTGCTGCTTTTTAAAAAAATTTTTCTTTGCAGTACTTGGGGGCTGAATTCAGGACCTTATGCGTACTTTGCAGTTGCTTTTCCAATGGGCTGTACCCCCAAACCCTCTTTAATTTTTATCTTGAGACAGAGTCTCTACCACTGAGCTGTACTCCTAGCACCTTTTTGGTTTTTCATTTTGAGACAAGGTCTTGCTAAGGCACGTAGGCTGCCTCTGGCTTTGCAGTCCTCCTGCCTCTGCTTCCTGAGTCGCTAGTGATGTCAAAGGAAAAAGAGAGTTTCATTCTTATTACTTATAGAGAAATAGCACAGAAGGACATGTTGTGCATAACCACATGGCTCTGAGGAATGGAAGTATGCTGTGCTTTGTTTGACAACAGCCACCCTTAGCAGAATCATGCAGAATAGGAAGGCTTAGTTCCTCAAAGACAAAGTTAGGAGTGCTGTTAATTGAAGAACAAGGGGAATAGAATGCTAGGCAGATAAAAATATAATATATAGCTATATAAGATATATAAGATATATAAGATATATATATCTTATATATATATGTAAGATATATAAGATATAAGATATATAAGATATATAAGATATAATATAAAGCTACATCCATTTTATGGATAAGATTTGTGCCTAGTGCAAAAAGTTTACTGATTTTTTGTTTTGTTTTGTTTTTAAGACAGAGCCTTGCTAAGTTGCCCAGGTGGCTTTGCAGTTGAGTTCTTGCCTCAGCCTCCCAAGTTGTTGTTAGGTGCCCTCAAGTAGGGTCTGACTCCTAGCAACTCTCATAGGATTTTCAATGGCTAATTGTTTCAAGATTACCTTGGGAGTGTATTGCCATGCCCTTCTGTTTTTGCAGTGCTGGGGCTCAAACCCAGGTCCTGAGAGAGTGCAGAGCAGCACTCTACTGTGCTTGGCTCAAACCATTTATTATTATAGTTTATTTTATATTTGTGGTACTTGGAAGTTGTACCTAGGGCCTTTCACATACTTTGCATGTGCTGCACCACTGTGTTGCACTCCCAGCCCATTTTTATTTTTTATCTTGAGACAGTCCAGGAAATTATGCAGGCTATCTCTTGCCTTGAACTCACTATTCTCCTGCCTCTGACTCCTGAGTCTCTGGGATTACAGGATGTACCATCACTACCGGCACAATTTAACCTTTTTATAGTTGATACCTGAAAGAGGATAGTGACTTGGGGTTATGATTCTAGAAATATCCAGACTTTCTAGAAACATCTTAAAAAATGTTTTTCCATGAGTACAAAAGTAGCTCTTGATGATCTGGTTTTCCAGATGATTTATAATTGGGTAATTTATAATGCTTTTATATGTTCTCAGTTTATTTTTTTAACTTATTTAAAAACTGATTTTGTATTAGAACAAGAAGACGATGAAGCCAGCACTGGATCCCATCTCAAACTCATAGTGGATGCTTTTCTCCAGCAATTGCCCAACTGTGTCAACCGAGATCTGATTGACAAGGTATCCTTCTCTCTGTATAATTTTACTCAAGCACATAGACATTATAGGAGTCTTAAAATTTAGAATGTCAATGATTTTTAGACTATTTGAGCTATAGAATGAACCGTGTCTTCAAATGGAATCTTTTATGAGAATCCAGTATGAACATAGGTAACATTGGAACCAGTTTATTTATGCTCTGTTTGGAAGTAGAACTGGTTCCAGAATCCTGTTGGCTTGACCCTTTTCCCCTTCACAATTCTTTGGTTTGGAAAATACTGTTCTAGATGAGAGGTTCTGAAAGTATGGTCTCTAAATTTCTGGTGGCATCCAAGGCACTTTCAGGGAGTCTGTAAGGTAACAGCTGTTTTCATAATATGGCTCAAGGTTTCCCCCTTTTCATTCCGTGTGATCTTTTCATTCCGTGTGATCTTTGCTCCCATTTAACGTGAATGAAGGTATTAGTACCATTGTATTCTTTATTGCCATGCATTTGTAATGAAGAAAAACAGTGTCCCTTTCACTTAACATCCTTGGTAAATCCATAAAAATGAGTGATTTTATTACATTTCAATTTTGAGTGTATATGCTCTTAATCTGACAAATGGGAAGGACATATGAAGCATCTTCTATTTCAAAGTTATCTCAAGGAAAAGTACTTGCGCTTGAGTGCAAGCTGAACTGGTATGCTTTTATCATAGCATACAGGTTTTACTGTTGTTGTTAGGTGCCATTGAGTCAGATTTGACTCATAGCGACCCTATGTACAGCAGAATGAAACACTCCCTGATTCTGTGCCAGGCACACAATCTTATTTGTGTCTAAGCACATTGATGCAGACACTGTGTCAATACACCTAGTGGAGGGTTTTCCTTTTTTTTGTTGACTTGCCACTCTCCTAAACATGATGTGCTTCTCCAGGGATTGGTCTCTCCTGACTACGTGTACAAAATATGTAAGATGTAGTCTAGCCATCCATGCTTCTAAGGAGCACTCTGGTTGCACTTCTTCTAGGACAGATCTGTTAGACTATGGATGTTCAAACTTGGATATATAGCAGAAAATTCTCTAAAATGAACATAGTGAACCTGTCACTTCAAGGAGATCAGCTATTTATTACTACTGATCAAATTTGAGTTCTCCAAGCTCGTTAGAATTTTAGAAAACTAATGCCCACAAACATATCTTGACAATTTCTCAATTCTTTTCTGAAGAGATTTTATATATGAGAGTTTTCTTGATAAGATTGGTGTGACATTAAATAAGGTAATTTGAAAATGTCATATATACATTTATATGGTTTGTATGGCTCAGCAAAATGTTATTCCATGTGACCAGTGTACAGTGTTAAAAATCATGCATGAGCCAGTTGTGGTGATGCATACCTATAATCCCAGTACTCAGTGGGTGAGGCAGGAGGATTACCTTGAGTTTGAGCCCAGCCTGGGCTATGCAGTGAATTTAAGGCCAGCCTGTGCTACATAGTTAGACTGTGTCTCAAAACAGAAACAAACAAAAACTCAGGCCTGAGTGTTACAGATCCACTCAAGTTGCTAGATAGATCAGTGAATTTTAATTTAACAGAGCATGAATGTCTACAGTCATACCAGCCTGCCACCCAGTCTCATCAGGTCTCAGAAACAAAGCAGGGTCAGGCCTGGTTAGTATTTGGATGGGAGACTGTCTGGGAATACTAGATGCTATAGGCTTGGGAGAAGGACCCAACTTCCATGCCCAAAACAATCTGATTCACTGATAATAGTGCTGGGCATTGCATAATGTTTCATTCTGTTGTACACAGGGTCACTATGAGTCACACTTGACTTGACAACATCTCATAACAACAAGAATATGAAATATGTATTGATCAGTTTCAGATTCCACATTGCAATTAATTCTTAAGAAAGTACCACTTAAAAAGCTTTGGTATGATATAAAAGAAAAATAACTACAATTTTTATAATATACCTCTATATTCTACCTATATGTACACGTGAAGCCATATTTTCTTCATATACATTTATCCAAAGCAACACATTACAATGTACTGAATGCGTAAGTAGAGAAGTGAATCCAACTGGTAGCTGAGCACAGGGGCACACACCTATAATCCCAGGGATGTGAGAGGCAGTGGCAAGGGAGTCACCAGTTTGAGGCCAGAGAAATCCTGCATAACTTAGTGAGGCCCGGTCTCCATTTAAAAAATAAAAAAGAAGTTGAGGGTGCAGCTCAGTGGTGGAGGGCTTGCAAAGTATGCATGAGGCCCTTGGTGCAGCCCCCTAGACTGTAAAAAAAAAAAAAAAAAAAAAGAATCCAATTGTCCTTTGAACGCGTGCCTGTCATTCTTCTCTTACTAAATATTTTTTATTTTGAAAAATACAGTTATTTTTCTTAAAAAAAAAATTAATAAGAGAAAGACATTTCTTTTTTTGTTGTTGACTTTTGTTTTTGTTTTGTTTTTATTTTTTGGCCTCGTGCATGCTAGGCAAGTGCTTCACCACTGAGCTGTACTCCCAGTCCCTTTTATGATTTTTTATTTTTGAGAGTCTTGGTAAGTTGACAGGCTGCCTCTGACTTCAAAGTAGTTATCCTCTTGCTTTAGCCTCCCTAGTACCTGGGATTATAGGCATGCACCATGGCACCCAGCTTGTTGCTTTCATTTTTTAGTGAATTAGTGTTTTTTAGTTTTCTTGGTTTTAATTTCTCAGCCAGTAAATATTGATAGGTGTTACCCGTAGAAGCAAAGTTTTTTCAAGTCCCTAATAATTTTTATGAGTGTAAAGGGCTCTTAGGACTGAAAGTATGAAACCTATTGCTTTAGATAATCTTTTCCTCAAAAGTGTAATATAATCTTTTGTTCTTTTTTTCTCCCATAGTGCTTTTGAGAGTACCTTTTGGAGAACTGCAGAAGTTAGGTTATTTTTCTACTTTTGGCCTTCCTTCAAATAATTTAGATATATTTTAGTAACTATTCATGTAATCAAATGATCTTGAAACTCGTTTCAAGTTGGCTTCTAATTAGGTTAATGTACGGTTTTCAAAACCTTAGTAATTATTGCATTTATCTTGCTATCTTAAGATGATGTCTCCTTTTTCTTTCTTCTACAGAATACAGCAGAATTCCCATTTAAATAATTGGTTATTTCTCTAAGTTTTAGATGTGAATGAATCTGTCCCTCGCTAAACTTCACTGGCTATAAGTAGGATGAGAGAAAGATATCCTGATACTCCTGTTTTCCTTTATCCTACATTTTTTTTTTTTTTTTTTTTTTTTTGTGGTACTAGGGGTTGAACCCAGGGCCTCCCACTTGCATGCTTTGCAAGTGCTGGACCATTGAGCTGTGCCCCCAGCCTTTTTTTTTTTTTTTTTTTTTTTTTTTTTTTTTTTTTACTTTTTGAGACAGGGTCTTGCTAAGTTATGCAGACTTCCTCTGGTCTCGAACTTGGGATCCTCCTGCCTCCGCCCCCCAAGCCTCTGGGATTTACAGGCGTGTGCCACCACACCCGGCCCTTTACCCTACATGTTGAGTGTTAGAATAAAGTTGCACGTATAGGATGATTTCATCAGTAATGTTATTAGTTGCATTATCATTATAAATCTCAGGCTGTATTAATGGGATATATCCTCTAGTCCTTGGCTTGGTATTAACAGCTATTGCCAGTTATGACCACATGTTAAATTATGAGTTTAGCCCTCTGATAGCCAGGTGAAGAATAGGAGGATGTTGCCTTCCTTTTGGACTCAACTGACTTCCTCATGAGAGGAATTTTTTCCATATATGTTGACAGAGGTTCAAATGACTTAAGGAGGAAAAGTGTTTGGGAACTAGGTAGAAAAATGTCTTTGAATTCAGTGATTATGTAACTACAAAGAAACCTAAGGCAGATATTTAACTACAAAAGTTTATAAAACCAAAATAAAAACCAAAAATGTTCTTCAAAATGACCTAATCTAGCCTCACAAAGGCTTTCCCAAAGATTATATAACAGAACCATAACATGATCCAAACATCTGATTTTATTTATGTATTTGCTGTGTGTATATATAAATTCACCTGTATTTTTTAAAATGCGAATTAGATGGCTTTTTTTCCCTTAAGTTGTGGAACTTAATTTGTACTAAAAGGATAAAAGAATTTGCTTGGTCACTACTTTTATTGTATTATTGCCAATTGAGATTCTTTATGAGAATCTAAGTATCAGTCCATTTCCTCTGATAGGCTGAAGAAATAGGATTTAATTTATCTGTAAACTTCAAAATTATTAGAATGAATGTCAGTAGGACCTGTATACCATTTGTATGTAAGTGAGCAATTTAAAATTCTTTGTATATGTACGATGTCATTGAGTCTGAGTATTTCCCTAGATTTTAATTTCTTAATCCATAAATTTGAAGGAATGAATATTTTCAGTGTTTTTTAGGAAATGAGAATAACGTAAATTTTACTTAATTCTGCCAGTCATTCTAATTGTTTTCTTGTAAATTTAAGTAAATCAAAGACACATTTGTGGCCTCCAGCTATTGTGTTGTGCATAGTAATTCTGAAACTAGTTGATTGAAAAATGTGCACAATCACTTTGGAAATGGGGTCACTTAAGTGTCCATTCAGATGGCATCTTGGCCCGTTATCACTTGGCTTTTTAGTTCCTTTGGCAGGGGCGCTTCACTCAGTTCTTTTTGTGGGTATTCACTGTTAAGCATTTTACTTTTGGCTTCAGTTTCTCTCGTTTACAGCCATATCTACCATGTATCTTAAAGAACTCTTCAAGTGACTTCTGTCAATTATAGTTTATTTATTTTTTCATGAATTTGATGATCAGAGGAATTTATTTTTACTTAAAATAAAAAACGATTGTTGCCGGGCACCATGGAGCTTGCTTGTAATTCCAGTGACTTGGTAGAGTGAGGCAGGAGAATTGTGAAGTCAAAGCCAGAGGCCCCCTGTGCAACTTAGCAAGACACTATCTCAAAATAAAAAATGCCCTGAGTATGTAGCTCAGTGGTTGATCCCTTGCCTAGCAGTTGCGAGGCCCTGGGGTCAACTTTCTTGGGACTGCAAAAGAAAAAAAAAAAAAGATTGTTGAACTGCCTTTCATTTACCTGAAACATTTTGAAATAAGTTTTTAAAAAGCTGCTTAATGAGTTGTCAGGCAACAGTGATAGCCCAGACAGATACCACCAACCTGACTTGCTTCTATTTCTCCCTGTATGGCAAGAACTGGTTAAGTCTATGAACTAATATACATGTGAAGCTTCTCTTCTTTTCTTTTCTTTTTCTTTTTTTCTTTTCTTCATTCCTTCCCACCTTCCCTTCCTCTTTCCCACCTTCCCTTCCTCTTTCCCACCCCTTCCTTCCTGCCTCCCTCTCTGCCTCACTCCCTTCTTCTTTCTCTCCCTTTCTCTCTCTCTTTCAATCTTTCTCTCTCTCCTTCTCTCAATTTGTTTTGTTTTGAGACAGATTTTATGTAGCCCAGGCTGACCTTGAAACTCGTGATCCTCCTGTGTCTGCCTCCCAAATGCTGAGATTAGAGGTGTGTACCACCGCACTTGGCTTCTTTTTCTTCTTAATATCCTCAGATGCACTAATTCAAGTTGTTTTTCTACTTGTGTGGTCTTTATTTATTTATTCTGTGCATTTACTGAGCCCTTACAGTGTGTACTAAGCATTGCTATGCTCCTGCTCTGTGGAGTGGTTTTTTTTTTTTTTTTTTTTCCTTTTTTTTTTTTGCAGTTCCTGGGGGTTGAACCCATGGCCTTGCACATACTTTGCATGTGCTCTACCACTGGGCTGCACCCTTAGCCCATTTTTATTTATTTATTTATTTTTTTGAGTCAGGATCTCACTAACTTAACACATGCTGCCTTTGGGCTCAAACTTGGAATCCTCCTGCCTCTGTGTCATGAGTTGCTGGGATTATAAGTGTGTGCCACCATGTCTGGCTAACCTGTGAAGTTTTACATGCAGCTTTTTTGTGTGTGTCTAACTGGCCTTCACTTATCTTGGAAAGATAAATGTTTATTGCCTTCTCCACTCTCCTGAGATTCATTTAGCTAGATGATGCAAGGTAAGTACAGTTTCCCCTCCATATATTCTGTTTGCACATCTATGAATTCATCCAATCACAGGTAGTAAATATTTGGAAAGAAGTAATTGCTTTTATACTGAACACATACTTTTTGGGAACACATACTTTTTGGTCCCCCAAAAAATACATACAGCAGTGGTTTTTATAGCATTTACATTATATTAGATATTATAAGTAATTTAGAGCTGATTAAAAATGTATGGGAAGATGTGCATAGATTATGTACAAATATTATCCCATTTTATGTAAGGGACTTGAGCATCTACAGATTTGTGTATCCCTGGGGATTCCTGGCACCAATCCTCCGTGGATACTGAGTAACTTCTGTTTTCCAAAGACTTTTGAACATAACATCTTTCCTAGTTTTCCTATTATGATTACTTAGATGTTAAGAAATATTGAAGAAATCTTGGACACACTTTCATTCCTAAAATATTACTGTTTTTTGATTATCTTTATCGACATTAGTAGTTTTCTTGGCTCTTGATAAATATTCCTGATGGAACCCAGTGCCTTGCATATGCTAAACAAGCACTCTACCATTGAACTACACTGCCAGCTCTTTGTAGTACTGTTGGTTTGTCTTTAAAAGCATTGATTGTGCTTTGCATATAATTATTTACCAAACATCTCATGGGAGGTCTTTGAGCTACCCTCTGGAAGTTCTATTCTCAACACTAGGTGCATTTAAAAAAGTAGAAAGTATATATTTTTAGTTATGTAAGGAGAAAAGACTTTTAAGCTTAATAAACTTTTAGCTTGGTTTATCCTTACAATACCAGTGTCTTAAAACCATTTTTAAATGTTTAGGCATGAGTAAAAATATCGTAGAAGGCAAAGTTTGTGCTTTTAGTAATTAAATTGAGATTTTTTTTTTTTTTGAGAAAACAAAGTTTGTTCTTTCCCCTTTAGGCAGCAATGGACTTTTGCATGAACATGAACACCAAAGCAAATAGAAAGAAGTTGGTACGAGCGCTCTTCATAGTGCCCAGACAAAGGTATTTTAAACAGTGTTTTATTGGTGCTTTTGTAGTGATGGTTGTAAGATCAAAGTTTTTATTTAATTATCTTTTTAAAACCACCACTTGTCTTTTGATTTTATTAACTTAGTAGGTGTTATTAGCAATAGTGCATTTCCCATGAGTTTTTTCTTATCAATTTTTGTTCTTGTTAGCTCTGGTGAAAATATTTCTTCCAAAGTTACTTTAAGAGAAAATGTTAAAGAATAAAAATAATTTGTTGCATATAGTGGTACATGCCTATAATCCCAATACTTGGGACACTGAAACAGGATGATGAATTTGAGGCCAACATGGGCCACGTAGTAAGATCCTGTCTCAAAAAAAAAAAGCAAAACAAAACAAAAACAACAAAAACCCTTAATAATAAACTTAATAATTGCTAGAATCAGTTGACTAGTATAGCATTTTGGAGAGTTTTTATGTTGTGTAAATATTATATTCAGTGTATTCAATTCTTACGCTAAGTTTAAATGAAAACTTCAAATTATTTTGAGTTATGATTATTTAGAGGTGACATAACTTACCTAGAGATTCACTGGGTAGAATGGGAAGTCACATTAATGATGATGTTGCTAGTAATCCAAGCCATTCAGCTAACACAATGCTTCTAGAGAATTCTCATTTTCTATATTACACTAAAATCTATTTCACCTGAACATTTCAGGACCTTTCACACTGTTTACCTTAGAAATCTGAAGCAGATCTGTTTATTCAGCAATGAATAAAGAATTTAACTATTATAATTACATAGAACATAACAAAGATAGATGCTTTTCCCAAAGAATAAGTGTTCTGAGGGATTTAGTGGAAGATTTCTTTAGCAAAATTTTAATTTACTGCCTTCATAGGTGGAAGCCAGAAATCTCTTAATAATGGTAAGATTTCTTAGGGAAACCAGATCTTTTTCTTTGCTTGCTTCCTTCCTTTCTTTCTTTCCTCCTTTCCTTTCCTTTCCTTTCCTTCTTTCCTTCCTTCCTTCCTTCTCTCCTTCCCTCCCCTTCCTCTCCCCTTCCCCTTCCCTTTTCTAATTTTTTCTTTCTTTTCTTTCACTGGGAGTTGAACCAGGGTCTTGCACATGGTAGGCAGGTGCTCCACCACTGAGCTGCACTCATAGTCCCCACTTTAATTTTTTAATTTTTAATTTTTAAAATAACATCTTGCTAGGTTGTACAGGCTGGTCTCTAGCCTGAAACTCAACAGTTCCCCTTTCTTAGCATCCTGAGTCACTGAGATTACAGCCATATACCATGGTGCCCAGCTTCATATTTTTTTTATCACTTAAAACAAACAGTAATATGAGCAGTTTGTTTTTCATTTTAATGGGTCAAGGGAAAGGGACTATTAATATAGTGAGTTGGTAATTAAGAATTATGTAGTTGAGAAAGTCATATAGATGACCTTATGTGATTTATAGTCATCATATAAAATTTTATATCATCAAATCTAAAATGCCATCAATTAGGAGGGTGTAACATTATCTTATGTGCAACTAAGAGAGAAAAATTATTTTCAATTAACTTTAAGTTGTTAATTATGCGATATGTTCCACTTTCATGTATAGGAAAAAGTGGGGAAAATGTATACATGGAGTTGGTGAAAACTCAAATTTTTACCCCTTAGTGTCTTGGACTAATTTTTTCCAAGTGATTGTACATTATGGAATGGAATATTTGCTTTTATATTTTTCTTTTCAGCTGTTTTTATTGGAATGAAGACGTGTAGTAGCAGTTATCCAAACTTGTTTTTTTACAATATAACAGAATAAATCAGTTGGCAAAAATAAAGAGCTGTTTAACAAAAGAAACCATGCAGTGATGCAGTGATATTTTACTAATTTGCCTATAAAAAATCAACTTCTTAGTACATCTATAATCCCAGCAGCTTGGGAGGTGGAAGCAGGAGGATTGCAAGTTCCAGACCAGAGGCAGTCTGCGTAATTTAGTGAGACCCTGTCTCAAAAAAAGTAAAAAAATGGGCTGGAGGAGTGGGCAGCTCAGTGGTACAGCACTTGCAAAGCATACAAGCACAAGGCCCTGGGCTCAACCTCCAGTACTGCAAAATAAAACCAAAAACAAACAAACAAAAAAACTTCTTCACCTTCTTTCCCTATTCCTCCCCCACCTCAGAAAGGTTTTAAAAAATTGTATATAATTATTTGGTCTTTCACCATGTAGCTCAGGCTAGTATCAAACTCACTACCCTCCCACCACAGCCTTCCAAGTGCTAGGGTTATAGGTATGTGCCCCATGCCTAGCTATTATTTGGTCACTGATAACTTTATCTGTTTACCTCACAGGTAGAAAGCTAAAAAATTAGTGGTTGGAGTCTGCTAGAAACATAGACTTGCAAGTAGTAGGAAGTGACAACTTGCAGTTTGAGAGTATTAAAAAAGTATAAAAAAAGTTTGTTACAAATATTTAAAATGCATGACATTGTAAATCCCTGAGAAATAGACCTCACAGTTTTACATTATCTGAAGCATTTAAGTATAAGAATTTAAGTTTGTTATAGTCAGTTTGATGTTCTGGTAAAGATAATAGTGTGTTCTAAAATTATTCATTAAGTAATTAATTAAGGGCCTGCTGAATATTGTGGTTGGTACTAGAGACACAATATTGTTGTAAACAAGGTTTACTCAGTTCTTGTATTCATGTCCCTTACCATTTGGAGAGAAAGATGGTTGAGTAATTCCAAGTGCAGTTATCAGGAAGAAACAGCATGCTTTGAGCAAGTGGAACTTAGAGGTTTAGTGTGTGGAGCCAGAGAAGGCTGTATGGAACAGGGTCATTTGTGTCCTGAGAAAGGAATTAGCTAGACCAAGGAGGGGTGAGGAAGGAGAATAGAAAGTATTTCTGGTAGATAACAGTATGTGAAGAGAGTCAGAGAAAAGGAAGGTAGTGGCATCAAACTATTACAAAATCCTCTTTTTTTGGACTCCCTCCAATGTCTGAAGAACATTGTCTATAGAATGTAAACTCTAGGAAACAGTCCATTTTTACCTATCTCTAGCACTTATAATGCCTGACATATGGAAGGTGATATAATTATGGAACATAGTATTTGATGCTCTTTCTTTCTAGTTTCTTTCTTTTTAGTTTTCACCTTCAGTTTTAATTGCTAATTCCTCTTGTGTAATTCTGATAAGTAGTGATTTCTTAACTACTCTTTGCTTTCTCGTCTTTGATATCTTTGTCTTTGATTTCTGCTCTGAGATGTCCTTTATTTTTCCCCTGAAAACTTATATTTTAAGTCTTAGCACAGGAATTATCGTCTCTGAAAGTTTCCTTATTTTCCTTATGTAAATACAGGTGCTTCTGATGGTCATTTCAACATGTCTTCATATGAAGATTAGTCATACCATATACCAATTCCTTTTTTTTTTTTTTTTTTTTTTTTTTTTTTTTTTTTTTTTTTTTTTTTTTTTTTTTTTTTTTTTTTTTTTTTTTTTTTTTTTTTTTTTTTTTTTTTTTTTTTTTTTTTTTTGCTGTACTCGGGGTTGAACTCAGGGCCTCCAGCTTGCATGCTTTGCAAGTGCTGGACCAATAAGCTGCACCCTCAGCCCATATTTTTTTTTTTAACTTTTTTTGAGACAGGGTTTCCCTTAATTTTACACAGATTGCCTCTGTTCTCCAACTTGCGATCCTCCTGCCTCTGCCCCAGGAGTTGCTGGGATTATAGGCATGCGCCACCACACTGGCGATGTTCCAATTCTTGATTTGCTGTCTATGTCACTACAAGAGTGTTAAAACTATCAGCTCTTAGAAGAGAGCACTAACTCTTAATTTTGTACATCTCCAACCCCAAGAAAGTCCGTTAAACATTGTACGTGTTAAAAATATTTGATGAATTAATGTTGGTCACATGCTGTTTGAAAAAATAAATATATTCACATAGCTCAAAGCCCAGATATTTAAAACATTATTTTGTGAAAAGTATGCTTCCTAACTTTGTCTCCTCCCAGTGGGAAGCCAATGCCTTGATTCTTAAATATCCTCCCAAAGTTTCTTTTGCATATATAAGAAAATTCAACTATAAGCTCGTATTTCCTGTTGTTTACACAGAGGTCAATTTGCACATCTTTTCAAGCCAGTACATAAAAGTTCCCCTTGTTTTTTCAAAGCTGCAGTGTTTCTTTTTATCCATTTACTATATTGAATTATTACATAGTTTCCAGTCTTTTGCCATTATTAACAATGCCATATTTGTATTTCCTCTTTCTTTTATTCATTATGTTAGCTTGTGATTTTATCAGTTTTCATTTTCTTCTAAAAAAAAAACAAGCCAACTTTTAGACTTATTTTTTATTCTACTCTATTTTCTTACTATTTTTTGCTTTTTATTAATTTCTTTCTTTTGGGTTTCTTTCATTTGTTTTGTTCCTCTTCTGGCATTTCATGTGTAACTTATTCTTAAGCACAGTATTAGCTCTGTCTCTTAGTTCCAACGTGATTTCTCATGTTTTCTAGAAATTCTGCAGTTTTAGTTTTATTTCTTATGTAATCCAAGGAGTTAGAATTTTGAAACTTCCAGGTACAGGTGCTATTTTGTTTTGTAATTTTGTTAATACGTATTTTTATTGCACTAAATTTAGAGAATACTGTCTCCTTTTTGGAAGTTTCTGAAATTTCCTTTTTGGCTTATTCCATAATCAGTTTTAATGAACTTTCCATAAGTGTTTAAAATAGGTACATTTTTCTTATGGTTCAGGGTTAAATGTGTTGAACAGATTTACATTGTTGAATAACTATATAATTAAGACCTTCCACTTTTTAAAAACTGTTTTTGTCCACTTTCCCAGGGGTCCTGAGCTGAGAGATGTGAATTGCTCATGTGTTTCATTTCTTCTGTGATTTCAGCATTCAGAAAGTTAATTGTAAATTGCTTCTTCATTGTGAATTGCACCTTTTGTCATTATAAATTAATGCTGACCATTCTGTCATTTTTCATGCACTTTCTCTGTGTGTGTGTGTGTGTGTGTGTGTGTGTGTGGTACTGGGAGTTGAACCCAGGGTCTTGCACTTGCATGCTCTGCAAGTGCTGGACCACTGAGCTGCACCCCCAGCCCATTTTTTTACTTTTTGAGACAGGGTCTTGCTAAGTTACGCAGACTGCCTCTGATCTTGAATTTGTGATCCTCCTGCATCTGCCTCCCAAGACGCTGGGATTTTAGGCGTGCACCACTGCGCCCGGTGCACCTTCAGTTTTCATATTGAAAATTTTAGACAAGTGCTCTACCAATATGGTACATCCTCAGCCCCTGTATTTTTAAATTCAGTTTGTGTAGAGGAGTGTGTTTTCTGATGTTAGAAAGGCTTATATTTTTATTTTAGTACTTACCAATATGAGTGTAACTTTGCTTAGTGATGATTTAAATAGTCTCTATTGTTGTCTACCATGAACAATGATAAAATTACCTTGTATCCTTTTCCTCCTCCATCTCATATTGGTTAGTACTATTGTCTTTTTCTATATTTTCCTTTTTTACTCTTAAATGTGCTTATTTTTATATTACTTGATTTGTCACTTTTGAGTCATATTTAACTTTCGTCATTACAAATAGGCAAACCTTATACTTCCTTGACTTCCTATCTTCCTTTTCATTTCCCATCACTTTTTTACTCTATGTTGGTAGCATAACCTCGTAGGGAATAAAATATTTATATTCAAATTTGTTGCTCTGATCCTCAATATTTGTTTTTTTCTTAGTTTTTGTTTTAATTTTTTTTTTTTTTGTTTTTACTTTTTTGGTGCTGAGGATTGAACCCAGGGTCTTGAGCATGCTTAATACATACTCTACCACTGAGCTGCACTCCCAGTCCCTGTTTTTATCTTCTACAACTTAAAATACTCAATATTGTCGGATGTGGTGGCTCACACCTGTAATCCCAGTGGCTTGGGAGGCAGAGGCAGGAGGATGGCAAGTTCAAGACCAGAGACAGTCTGCGTAACTTAGTGAGACCCTGTCTCAAAAAGTAAAAAAAAAAAAAAAAAAGGGCTGGGGGTGCAGCTTATTGGTCCCGCACTTGCAAAGCATACAAGCGTGAGGCCCTGGGTTCAACCCCCGGTACCAAAACAAAACAAAACAAAACAAAAAACAACAAAACTCAATATTCTCTGCCAGTCCTCTTATAATGGTTTCCATTCATCTTTTAATAGTTTTCTCGATAGGAATCCTTGGGGAAAAATATCCCTTAAGTTCTTCTATGTTCCAAATGATATATCTGTTTACTTAAATGACAGCTTGACTGGTTGTAGGATCTATGACTCATGCTTTTTTTTTTTTTTTAAACTATCTTGGATGTATTACCTGTTAATGACCTGGTGTTTGGTATTCCTGTGAAGAAATCTGAAGCCAGCCAGCTTTTTTTTTTTTTTCCTCCCTTATAACTGACTGGGCCATTTATATGGCTTCCCAGATAATTCTTTGTCTAATAAATCCAGTAACTCTCCCAGGATGCTTTTGCTTTGATGTTGATCACTCTGTGTCATTCTTCATGCACTTCCAGTTTTCATATTGAAAATTTTAGGGATGTTTTCTCGATTTTCATTCTTAAATAAGTATAAGTACTTGTTGTGTTCCCTGGTTTAGCTTTCCTGTTTTAGATACTGCAATTATGCAAACATTGATTGTCCTTGTCTTTTTAGCTCCTCTCATTAGTCACATTTCTCAATGTCTTTTTCCCTTACTCTCTGCCTCTTACTGAGAGTTCTGCAAAAGACTGTTCTCCCTAAGGTTCCTTGCTTCATTTCTTCTGTCAGTTCATTTAGTGTTCAAAAAAGTCATGCCAAATAAGGTAGAATTTCCATATATTTTATGGCGTTTTTTTTTTCTGGTGAACTTTAGTAGATTTTCAGGATTTTTCCATTTCTTTTCCCCCCTCTTACTTTTTAAAATTTTTAAAAATTGGGTAGTATCTTTACAATGATGCTCTTCTGACCCTCTTTTTTATTATATAGCATGAGTTAGATTCCCCTGGGTCATATTAATAGCTTTATTTTCGGAGGGTAAATTTTTGTCATCTGGTTGTTGTTTGGGGGCTGTTTCTCTATTCTGAAACTTTACCGCATTTCCTGTATGGCTTTTGCTCAATCTTTACTCTGCCCTTCCAGATCCTAAGCTTTTGTTATATGTAACAGACATCAGTTTATTGCTTAAAGAAGCATGCTAGTGTCTTTTTTAAAGATATACTTTGTTTGGTATGGCTCTCCATTCCTTTTTTACTTGTGGCTTTTGCTGTAATTTATTTTGTTCCAAATCTAGGGTGATTTGATAGCCTTAGTCGAATTTAGGCAGTATTTGGGTTTATAGATTATATTTCTCCCAGTTTCTCTGCAAACGAAGTTTGTAGACTTTTCATCAACACTCTCTTGCTTTTATGTGTTCTCTGGGTGGAATGCCTGACTGTTCCTTAGCATGTTTTCAAGATTCACCCATTATGTAGCAGGAATCAGGACATCATTCCTTCTTATAACTAAATATTCCATTCTATGCACATTTTGTTTATCCACTCAGTGGGTGAACGTTTGATTATTTTTGCTTTTTGACTGTTAGTCATAATACTCTTATGACTGTTCATATACAAGTCTTTGTGTAGACAACTGTTTTGGTTTTTGAGTATATACCTATGAGTGTAATTGCTGAGTCATATCGTAACTCCATATTTAACATTTTGAGTTGCTGGCTGCACTATATAATGTCCCCGCCAGAAGTGTTTGAAGAGCCTAGTTTCTCTGTATCCTTGTCCACAGTTGTCTCAAACTGTTGTGTTTGTACTTGAACTTCTAATGTAATTTTAAAACTGGAAATTTGCATTTTAAAATGTATCTCTCTGTATTTACCAACTTCTATTTACTTGAAGGTTTAGTTCACTTATCTCCAGGTTTTTATTATCCTATATCACCCCATCTAGATAATGTCATTTATCTTAGAAATACATTGATAAAAAATATTCACCTAAATTTTTTCAGAGTTCCTGTTGTCTTTATATTAATATAATTATAGTTTTGTTTAACTAAAAAAGTATTTTCAGTCTTTTCTGTGTGGACCAGTTTTCCTCAGATGTATAAGCCAGGCTAGTCTGGGGTAACAGAAAGCCTCCGAAACCTTAGAGGTTTCTCAGTCGTGGTCCTCTGTGGGTCTTGTGAGCTTTCTAGAATAGGTTCTTTTTCAAGGATCCAGACTACCCTTATCTCACTGCCATGGCTTCCAGTGCTGCCTGTGAGGAGAGTGTATGAATTCAGCCTGGTCATAGATAGCGTGGATAAGTGACACCTCTTCACCCGTTGGCCAGGACAATAAGAACATTTGGAAAACAAGGAAGCATATGGATCAATAGATCAGCACTATCACCTTTACTACAGAAATATTCATAAGAATTTCTTTGGAGTTGTTACACTTTTATTTCCATGATAATTTACCTTATGGAAAACAAAAAAAAATTCATTAGGGTTTGTCTGGTGGAGGATAGTATATTGAAAGGGTAATTTATACATAGTTTATTTTGTAGCTTTTTTTTTTTCTTCTTTTCAGTATTGGGGATGAATTCAGGGCCTTCTGCATGTTAGGCAGGGGCTTTTTCATTGAGCTGCACCCCAGCCCCATTCTTTTTTATTTATTTATTTTTTTGTCTTTTCTTTTTGGTGCTGGGGATCTAACTACTCAAGGCTATTCACATGCTAGGCAAGTGCTCTACCACTCGGCCACATCCCCTGCCCCTCATTCTTATTTCTTATTTTGAGACAGGATCTTGCTACATTGCACTGGCTGCCTCTGGCCTTGAACTTGTGATCCTCCTGCCTCAGTCTCCCCAGTCACTGGATTATAGATCTATGCCACAGCATCTGGCTTTTATGTATCTTTGACTATTACTCATTACTGACATTTACATATATTATTTAAATTTCAACAAACAATTATATCAAACTCTCTAATTTGTATAGGAGTAGATTTCTATAGTCTTTCTCAATCTCTTTAAAGTCCCTTGATGTGTGTTTTTTTTCTTCTGTTTACAGACCTATAAGGTGGGATATTAGGGAGTGTCTTGAAGCAAGGTGGTGTTTAATCCTTTAAATTTGAAGATCTTCTTTTATCCGTCACTCTCAGGCATCTTTCTCTACTACCTGCAATATTTGGCTTGTTTCAGAAGATAGCTTGATCCCTAGGGATGCTCTAATAGAAAGACAGTAATCAAGGGCCAATAAGTCTCCTATCATTCTGTTTTTTAGTTTCCCCTTTCCTATATACTCAATTAAACCTTTATCTACCCCTGAATAAAAGTGATGACTGATACCCTTCAAGGGCTGGGATTTAGCTCAGTTGGTAGAGTGCTGCACTGCAGTCTCTGATGTCCAGAGTTCGATGTCCAGAGTTCAATTCCCAGCACTGCAAAAATGGGAGAAGGGACCTGGCAATCCACTCCCAAGGCAATCCCGAAACAGTCAGCCAGTGAAAACCCTATGAGGGTCACTATGAGTCAGATACCGACTCGACGGCACCTAACAACAACGACAACAATGATACCTTCTTCAAGGGAGTGATAAGGGAAAGGAGAGGGTTGGGTCTAGACTAAGCAGGCTAGAATATTCTTCTTGAGTTTAAGAGGTGTTAGGGGCAGTAGGTTACTCTTTGAGCCCTCTGGATATAAGGTCAAATTGGACTCTGCTTTAGGAAAGAGGATAAGAAAATATGTTTTTATCACCTTCTTTTAGTACCCTGCTCCCACCTGGCCTCAGTAACCACCCATCAAGACACTTTGGGCCTCCTGTCATAAGATGCTCTTCCCTATTTCTGTGACATTTTGTTTCCCCACCTTTCCTAAAGGACATGAATCTGAACTGACAACAACAACAACAACAACAACAACAAAACCACTAGCAAAGGGAGAATGAATTATTTAATAGTTATTTCATTGTGAGAGCCCATATATTGTATACAGACTATAGTAGAGAATTTAGTTGTTTTATGTCATCTACATAATTTGGTTTAGGAAATATTGAACTAGGTAACTCTTCATGTTTTTTATCATTCTTTTTTTAAAAAACAGCTTTACTGAGATACAGTTTACCTATATGAAGTATGCAATTCAGTGTTATAAGTATATAAAGTCACCACCACTATCTAATTCAAAGTATTTTTGTACCCCTAAAAGGAATACCATATCCATAGCAGTTGCTCCCGTTCCATCCCTGTCCCCTACTACCAGCCCTAAGTAATCACCAGTCAGTCTGCTTTCTGTCTTTGTAGATTTGCCTATTCTGGACACTTTACATAAGTAGAATCATAGAGTGTGTGACCATTAAATCTCACTTCTTTTCCTTAGCATGTTTTCAAGATTCACCTATTTTGTAGCAGGAATCGGTAGCAGGAATCGGTACATCATTCCTTTTTGTGACTGAATATTTGATTCTGTGCATTTTGTTTATCCATCCATTAGTTGATGAACATTTGATTATTTTTGCTTTCTGACAGTCATAATGCTCTTACGACTATTCATATACAAGTCTTTGTGTAGACAACTGTGTTTGGTTCTTGAGTATATACCTATGAGTGTAATTGCTGAGTCATATCGTAACTCCATGTTTTAACGTTTTGAGTATCTGGCTGCACAATATAACGTCCCCACCAGAAGTGTGTGAGGAGTCTAGTTTCTCTATATCCTTGTCCATAGTTGTTATTGTCTATTTTTGATTATAGTAACCCTAGTGGGTATGAAGTAGAACCTCACTATGGATTTGTTTCTTGAAATGAGGTCTTCCTATGTTGCTTAGACTACTGTTAAACTCCTGAACACAAGGGATCCTCCTTCTTCAGCCTCCTGAGTGGTGGGACTATATGCACGCCACCAGCACCCTTTGTGATTTTGATATTTTCCTAATAGCTAGTGATGTTGTATATTTTTTTCATATTCTTCTTGGCCACTTGTATATCTTTGGAAAAATATCAGTTGAAATCTTCCCTTTAATTATGTTTATCTTTTTATTAATGAACTGTTAAGTGCTCTTTATATATTCTAGGTACATTTCCCTTATCAGATATATAATTTTCAAATACTTTCATTCTTTGAGTTTTCTTTGCACTTTCTTGGTGGTGTGATTTGCAGCACAACAATTTTTTAGATATGATACAGTTCATCTTCACAATTATTAAAAGTATTAGCTGAAGCAGTGGGTTTTTCTTTGTTGTGTTGTTTTGTTTTTCAGCACTAGGGGTTGAACCTAGGGCTTTATGCATGCTAGGCAAGTGCCCTACCACTGAGCTGCACCTGCCCCTCATCCCTTGGGTTTATTGTTGTTGTTATTTTTGACTCAGAGTTTTGCTAAGTTGCTTAGGCTGCCTCTGGCCTGGGCCTTGTGATCCTTCTGCCCCAGCTGCCTGAGTTGCTGGGATTATAGGTATATATCACAGTGCCCATCTGAAGCAGTTTTTAACTTTCATTTGTGTTCTTCGTTCATTAAACAATGGCAAAAACCGTCTCAATAGTCTATTGTATTTCTTAGCCTATTACTTTGAAGGACTCCACAGAAATGATATATAGAAATCTCCTTAATTGATTATTTACATATCATTTCATAGGTAATTTGTAGGATTGCTATTCACACATAATTGAAATTTCACATAAAGCACTTACATGTTTAAGTATATAACTTTGGGTGTGGGTTTAGCCAAGTGTTGGCAGGTGGGTGTCCAGAATGGCCTTAGGTTAATGTAAGCAGAATCCCCTTCACATGTGAAATGTTACACTTGTTTCTTGAACAGCTTTTCCTGGTCTAGCTTTTAGGATAATTTGTTAGCATTTTTATGTAACTTTCTAATTGGATCTCTTCCCTCACTAAATTTGAAAACATTTTTTTGACATCTGTTAGTATGTTACGCCACTTGATGGCACTGTTGTATCAGGAGCACCAGCATTGTGGAAAAAAGTCAGCAATGCCTGTGATTGTAGATTTCAGAGTTAGTGACCCCAGTCTTTTATTTGTCTTTTTGGAATCATCTTCTGCTTTAGTATTTCCTATAAAGAAAATCCTTGTTTGTTGTTGTTTTCTGGTGCTAGAGATCGAATCCCTGGGCTTGTAGATGCTAGCCAAGTCCTCTACTACTGAGGTCCATCCCTCCTTTGTATTTTTTAATTGAACTGTATCAGTGTTCTTTCATGTTCATTTTTTTCCACTGTATTTTTCAGTACTGAGGTAAAATTAATAGCTTTCAACGTCAAATTCTTTTGATTTTAAAGTGAGTTAAGGAGAGACTGAAGCAGAGGTATCCCAAGTTCAAGGCCATCCTGGCCTATATAACAAGTTTGAGGCCTGCTGAGGCTATATAAGACCCTGTCTAGGCAAGGCAGTGAGGAGAAGAAAGCTAAATGTTTGTTTTAGACAAAAAACTGTAAAAAATTTCTTTTTTCACCCTTTGTAACAAGTATATAGGTGGGTCTAAATACTTGTTATTTTTGTTACTTCTGGTTAGTAACTGAATGTTTACTAACTTGGTGATTATTAATTATACTTGGGAGACATAAATGTATGATTCAGAGACCTTGAAAGTATAAGCATAGTTTTATTATAATTTAAGGAAAAAAACATTCTTTTATCAGGTGAACTATCTAGCTTAAATTTTCATACAGAAATTTGCTCTTTATTTGAATTAAAATGTTTGGTATTTTATTTTAATAACTTTAACATGATTGATGCAGTCTTTTGCACTTTAGTCTCTTTAGGCTTGTGTCCAGCATGATCGAAGAGGATTGACCTTAGGAATGGAAGGATACCTTAACATAGGAAATCCATTGATATATCTAATACCAATTGGGCAAGTAAGAAATTGTATGGATAGCCCATCAATTGCTTAAAAGATATTTGACAAATCAGCTTTTGTTTAATAAAATATAAAATTTAATAAAATTTAGAATTATTTTTACAAAAATAGGGTGATACATCCTTAATATGTGGAAGAATATGGTAGGCTAAATGCTAACAGTGCACTTGTGAATGAGATGCCAGAGGTATTCATTTATATAACAGATGTATATATGGAGCATCTACTTGGTTCCAGGCACTATTTTGAATGCTGGTGTACTGTCTCCATGAAACTTACAGTTAGTGGAGAGGGATGACAAGCAAGAGAAACATAACAAATTATGTACTGTGTTAGAAGGTAGTAAATTCTGTTATTAAAAGTAGTAGAGGGTAAAGAGATTGGAAGGACATAGCATGGGGTAGATTTGCAGATTCATTGGACTATTCAGAATCGGTCTCATTGAAGTTACTTAGATTTAGTTCGGGAGTGAACAGTGTGGAAGTTTGGGGAAAGTATATTCCAGCCAAAGGAAAGGAGCCTCTGAGTGAGAAGATTAGTGGGGGCCCAGTGTATGCAGGGAGAGAACAAGAGAAGACTGAAGTCTCAGAATACTATGTGCAATGGAATTAGATATTGGACATCCTAACTCTTAGTGCGCCTACAGCGGTAGCCCTGTGGCATCCGATCCCGTCAGATCTCGGAAGCAAAGCAGGATCGGGCCTGGTTAGTATCTGGATGGGAGACCGCCTGGGAATACTAGAATCTGTAGGCTTGGGAGAAGGACCTGGCAAACCCCTCCCAAAAAATCAATCTGCCATTGAAAACCCTATGAGCAGCAGAGAAGCACTGACAATAGTGTTTCCCCTGTTGTACAGAGGGTCGCTATGAGTCGGATACCGACTCGATGGCACCTAACAACAACAACAACTCTTAGTGCATTGCTGTTTGGTGTTCTGTGACCTCAGCTCTTGTATCTTTGTTCTGTGCTTCTGGTAACAGAAAGCAGTAGAACCAAGGCATGGGTTTAAAGTCCTCAGTTTGAATTTGACAGTTGATTATGAACTGAAAAAGAACGCTTTATTTGTTGTTAAAATGAGTATGGAGAATAAATGAAGAACCTAATACTTTAAAGAAAATTCATAAACTTAACATTAGTGTAAATCAGTCTATTATGCAAGAAAAGTTCATTTGCCCCAGACTTTCTTTTAATACTAGAGATATCAGGAAAATTATTATATGAGATTACCTTATAGGAATCATTATTTTTGTAATATCAAAGAATGCTGTGACCCACATTGTGTTTATTTTCTTTGTGACAGAAGCTTAACTTTTAAGATATTTTAAGTAAATATTTTAGTAAATATCTTAAATAAATTTAATGGTAAATGTTTTGATTCAAAACATTTTTGAATCTTCATATAATGGTTTATAGTTTTCATTGTTTCTTTAAAGAAGGCTATGATTCATTTTTAAAAATTAAGTTATAACTACATAGGTATGATATTCTTGCATCTGCCTTATTTCTGAAATAGTGGTCATAATATCCATCTCGTAGAGTGGTTGTTAGGATTACTAAGTTGAATAATACATGTATACATATAAGGTGTGCCAAAAAAATGTGTACACATCTTGGGATGAAACCTTTGCATTTTGCTCTTTTAAGGATGTGTCATATGCTTATTCTGCTACCTTTAGTCTCAACATGCACATTGTTTGGTAGACTTTCATGGTGAGCACATAAACTGTTCCCACTCCACAGCAGAAGCAGCAGGACTTTTTGCTGTGTGAGACCTCCTAGATCTTCCTTTGTGTACATTACACACGGTACTATATGTTTCAAATTTATCACAAATGTGTGCAGTTGTTACATGTGTTGGCATTTCTGCCTCCATTGTCATTTTACTTCCATAATGTTCTTGAATTTCAAATACCACTTTAAATGGTCTTGTACTTCTTGAATGACAGCAGAGCTTCCACCATTTTGACTGTCCGACCTATGGCATAGTGGTGCCAGCATTTATTTGATTAATGCCAACATTCATTTGATTAACACCATCTTTTGAGTGAATGTCATACCACATATTGGTATTCAGTTCAGCTTCGAAAAGTAATACATCCATAACATCTCCTAAAGTGTGTATACATTTTTTGTATATACTTTTTTTTGGCACCCCTCAGTATATGATAGATGCCTAGGACTAACCCTAGCACATTAGTAAGAACTAAATAAATGATACTTTAAAAAGAAGTTATAAACATAAATTAGGAATACAATGTTTTTGAGGATTTTGGGTATGAATGTAATCAGTTTCTTTTCCTTAACCCCTTCTTTCAAATGTATTTCCATTCTTCCTTCATCATGCCTCTTCTGTCCCAGGATCAATCTGTTCATGCTGGGAGCTTTCCAGACCTAATGCTAAGCCTTTCATTACATAGTCTTTTCCCTGATATTGAACTATTTTTGTGCACTGTTCTATATATAGTGATATCTTTGGAGATAATTAAGACTTGTAAGATTATTTGTTTCTGTTCCAAATGGCTCCAAGCTGTATAGTTTTATCGCCTATCTACTTATTGTAGTTTTTAGCTTCCTTTCTCTCTGTCAGCTGCCATTACTCTTAACAGCTGTTTTTGTTAGTTCTTCACTGCTTCTTATCTTCAGATTCTGATCTGTTGAGTGTGGAATCGTTGAGTAATCAAGTTTAATAAAATAATATCCATGACAAGAATGAAAAATACTTTGTAGCTTGTGTGTTGAGTCTGATTAGTAGTGGCTGTCTGCAGTTTTGGATTAATAAGGATTCAGGAGCTTCATTCACATGTGACAGGAAAGTGTGATCTGATTGTTGTTGTTGTTAGGTGCCGTCGAGTCGAGTCAGACTCATAGCGACCCTATGTACAACAGATCGAAACACTTGCCTATTCTGTGCCAGGCAAACGATCTTATTTATGTTTAAGCCCATTGTTGCAGACAATTAGTGGAAGGGAATAACAGCATGCATATTACATATTGCCATTGATTGTCTAAAATGAAATCTTATATGGGGATCCAAGTAGGTTCTGAGATAAAATATATAAGTATGGATTTTGTGATATTATTTTAATGACTTAGATACTTTTTTGTTTTTTAGTTATCCTCTTACTTTAAGACGTTGACATTTCCAGGTAACTTACCCTGGATAAATGAAGGAAGTAATTTGAAAGGATTCCGTCTTGCACTATTTAAGTTACCTATATGTTTATAAATATTCAGTTATTCAGTAATTGTTATTAAAATTTTAAACCATGTCAAAATGTATTGTTTTCTTTGCTTAACATTTTATATTTATTTTGTCAAAATTATATGCCCAAACTACAGATGCAATAAATGCTCTGTATAGAAAGTGCCAGGTTATTCATAAATTTTCACAAGGCTTATTGAATTTCTAGACACATTCTGATGGCAATAAATAGGCATGTCTGAATGATACTTAGTTTTTATAATCATTTCATATGTGAATATATCTGAGAAAGTTTAAATTTTAAAATGAATTATTTCTGGTATGTCTTTCCTTTTACACATATTACATATAACTTTTGCAGGTTGGATTTGCTCCCATTTTATGCAAGATTGGTTGCTACATTGCATCCCTGCATGTCTGATGTAGCAGAGGATCTTTGTTCCATGCTGAGGGGGGATTTCAGATTTCATGTATGTATTTAAGCATTTATTTTGTAATATGTATATTCTCATACGTTGAGTGGAGATTCTTTAGTTTAAGAACATAATTATTTTGTTGGTAAGCATATTTTTGAAATTTGATAGTGGCATAACAGTTCACAATTTGTTAAATGTAGATTACTGAACAAAGCTCAAAATTGTTAAGTGATGTTCCAGCTGGGAGGGGAGCCATTACTACTGTCTCATTCCCCCATTGGAGGTACTGCTCTTTTTGCTTTTATGAATTAAAAACCATTCTTCAGGACTAAGACACAGTCTCATTAATGGTCCCAGAAGAAACAGGTTTGGTCCTGAGGAGTTGTGAGGAGGTGGTCCATAGGGTGCCTCGTTAGGTGCTAGGGGCCCAAGTATGTGAAGTGTAAAAGGTTCCATAAATTCTAAGATCGTTGTGGATGCTTCTGTCACCCATGTTTTATTGATTCTTGCCTTAAGAATGTTTACCTTGAATCGTAGTGAGTTTTTAAAGAATACCCTGACAAATACCAGGGGCGTAATACCAGACAGGAGAGAGAGTCTCTTCTTTTCTTGTTCTAGGAGTCTGAACAGACTGCATGTTAGTGGTTTTCCCAGACTTTCATTACCAGGTCATCTTGTGGAAGTAATAGAGCTTCAAGTACAGGCTTGATGGAGTGAAAGTGATACCTCTAGAGGTGACCAAAAGTGGGCATAGGTAGACTTTGAAAAGACTTGAAATTCAAGTGTTTATGTTAGCCAATGGAAATGTCGTGTTTATAAAACAGTTTTATTGTAAGTTGTTTGAATTCAGTGTTTGCTATGCTCAATACTCATTTTATTGTACTCAGTATTCACAAATGAGTAGTATTGGTGAGCATTCAAAGAAAAGCAGACAATTCATGAGATCAGGAATCTCATGCTATGATTGGGGAAAGAAGACATGAAGTCAAAAGCAAGAGGGAGATAAAAACAGGTTGCATGCTTAATTGCCATTTATCGGGAGTGAGTGCGTTGAGTTCAGAGGAAGGAGAAAATTTCATGTGGGGTAGAATCATCTATGATTTCTTCTTGCAGTAATGTTAATTTGTCATTATGAGCTTTGTGGTTAAGATTTTTCTCGGACAACCTTTGCTGAAGTGCATTTCATATTTTCATAGGTAGTATTAAGCAAGGTAAGGTTTTTGTGTTTAAAGAAGTTTAGAAACAATGAGCTCTGTAAAGCTGAATGGTTTTGTATTGTAATGTAAGAATTCTCAAAGCTTTAATAGGGTAATGTGCTCTGTGAAACTCCTGGAGGGGCATGAGTATGTAATCCCTTAAAGAACACACTTTGATAAATGCTGCTAGCTCAAAGACAGATACATTAGAAGTCATATTATTCTTATTGATATAGTTAATCCCATTGTATAAACAAACTGTTTTACTAGTGGGCAGTATGAGTGTGTTATATGCATCCACTCTCAACCAAACCCCCAATTTTTTTTTTTTTTTTTTTTTTTTTACTGGGGTTGAACCCAGGGCATCGCGCCTGCATGCTCTGCAAGTGCTGGACCACTGAGCTGCACCTCAGCCCATTTTTTTTACTTTTTGAGACAGGGTCTCGCTAAGTTACGCAGACTGCCTCTGGTCTCGAACTTGCGATCCTCCCGCCTCCGCCTCCCGAGCCACTGGGATTACAGGTGTGCGCCATCATGCCTGGCCAACCAAACCCCAAATTAAACAGAACAGTTTGCTGGACTTTTACACATTTGGTGAGAAACTTAGTAATAAGAAAATTCTATCTGTGCATACTAACTTCTACTCTGAGGATTGGAGTGGAAGTTGGGGGAATTGACATTTTTATTGTTACTGTTGCAATCCTTCATTACAAGGAGAACAATACCAGAATTTTAGGAACATAGTTTGGGAATCACTGCTCTCAGAGGAGAGAAGAAAGGGCACTTGAGGTAATTGATCACCTATTTTCTCCAGGATCTATCCTTCCTCACCTCCAAATTTATAGACTTGGCCAGTGTCTTACTGTTAGGCTATAGATATGCTCAATATTCGCCATTCTCAAATGAAAGCAAAGTAACAGCCATTAAAAAAAATCTTGCAGAATCTCCACCTCCATATCCACATGCTGGAGTCGTCCTCTACCATTCCTTCTTATTTGGATTGTTTAGAATATACTCTTCTCTGCTTCTCCTAAATCTATCCTTTGATTCACCATCATAGCAGCACCCTGACAGAGACCACCAGTGTTTTGCTGGTTGCCTGTTTGTTGATGTCTCTGCAGATTCTAAACTACTGGAGACTCCTGCATTTTCAGGAAACCATCATTCTAACTCAACCACATTGCTAGCCTTATAACTTTGGCCAAGTTACTTAAATGCTCTAAACCTGTTTCCTTAGCTATTAAGTTTGGATGGTAATTGTACCCTTTGAAACAGGATCGTTCTTAAGGATTAAATGAGATAACATATATAGTTCTTCATACAATGTCTGAATATAAATAGCATTATTACAATAATTGTCCCTTCTGTACCACATCTCTGTCCTGGTTCTTTTGGATATTATCCTTAATCTCCTTTACCTTTTTAATAGCTGAGATTATGTGGTACGATTTTTTAATTTTCCTTTTTTCACCATCCTTTTTCATGGGAAACACATTCTACCTGGTTTCAGTTAACATCTATTTCCTAACAACCCCAAGTCTCTAAATGTATCTCTTGCCAGGATCTCTCTCCTAGTACTTAGAAAACTTTCATATACTTTTAGCTAGATATGTCCAAGAAACACGTGCATTATTTTCTTCTAAAAAATATCTTTATCTTTTACTTCTTGATTCTACTTCTATATATTCTCCCTATAAATTTATAATGTATTCTATCTAACCACTAAGAGACCTCTGATTCTGTTGTCACTACCTTCTAAAACATTTCAAATTTAACATCTTCTCTTCATACATACTGCCACTATCTTTCATTATGCATTACTTGAGATACACAGTAGCCCTTTAACCAGGTTCTCTGTTGCTGTCTTCACTCTGGATCCAATATATTGCCATTGTTGTTAGGTGCCATTGAGTTGGTATCTGACTCATAGCGACCCTCATAGGGTTTTCAATGGCTGTTTCGGGATTGCCTTGGGAGTGTATTGCCAGGTCCTTCTCCCATTTTTGCGGTGCTGGGAATTGAACTCAGGACCTCAGAGACTGCAGTGCAGCGCTCTACCAATTGAGCTAAATCCCAGTCCATCATATATTGCCATAGTCTGGTTAAATTTGTCCCCCTAAGTACAATGACTGAGAAGTAAAGCTAGTTAACAAAATCATATGAAATTTCACTGGGAGGCAAAGAAATTTTTAGTGAAAACTGGGTTTGCTAATTTGACAATCAGTAAAGCTAATAGAAACGAGGAGCCAACATTTTTACATACTTCATTTAGGTGAGAATTTTGACAAGCAGTTTGCCCGTGTATTTTGAGATCCTTAGAGGCATTCATACATTGGACAGCTCTGAGAATCTGCCATAAACAAACATGCCTGTGTACCAAAAAACTTTGTTTACCTCATGAACTGTAATAGTGAAAAACTGATTACCTAAAAGCCCAACAGTGGATTAAAAAGATGGTCAGTTAATCACAGTGCCAAATGATATAAGAAACGACTTTTTATAGAAGTTTTCATGCTATATAGAAAGTGCTTTTTCTTAAAAAAAAAAAAAAGGAAGCTATAAAAAATCTTACATCTAATAAATTTATAGTTACGCTGTAATGTTTAGATAGTGGAGAATAGAAAAGAATTACACATAAACATGTTAACAATGATTGCCTTTGGACAGTGGAACTATGAGGAATATTTTTGCTTTCTAGTTTTCTGTGCTCTCCAGGTTTTTGGTAGAGCCCACTACTTTAATGATGTCAGGAACAACTGTTACTTAAACACAAGCAAATCACTCTAACAGGCATTTTTAAAATTAGTGGTCTTAACTGTTTGATCAAACCTCTTTTTGATTAAAATATGTGGGTCATATAACAATATGTTGTTGTTGTTGTTAGGTGCCATCGAGTCGGTATCCGACTCATAGTGACCCTACATACAATAGGTGAAACACTATTGTCAGTGCTTCTCTGCTGTTCATAGGATTTTCAATGGCAGATTGATTTTTGGGAGTGGGTTGCCAGGTCCTTCTCCCATATACCAATATATGTACGTTTATTTTAAAATCATATACATTTGCAGTTGTACCAAATACTTCATACAAATTGTGGTGGTTGTTGTTGTTGTTGTTAGGTGCCCTCCGGTGGTCTCCAACTCATAACAACCCTCATAGGATTTTCAGTGGCTGATTGTTTTCGGGATTACTTTGGGAGTCGATTACCAAGTCCTTCTCCATTCTCCCATTTGTTTGGTGCTGGGGATCCAACCTGGTACCTCAGACAGTGTGGAGAGCACTCTACCAACTGAGCTAAATACCAGCCCCCATGCCAGTTTAGAACATATAAAAGTAAATGGGAAAATGTATAAGTAAATCCAAGTTCCAAATCTACCCTTCTTTCTGTCCTACAAGATTGAGAGAATTGCATACTGTACTTTTGAGAACACTAGTCCTCAGAATTTAAAAAAAATAAAAGTTAATCTTATAGCATAGCAAATTTATTTATTTATAGACTCAGTACTGATTACATGTCTGGCATACAATAAATTTTCAGAAAAGTTTGTTGAATGGTTGCATGAATAAAATTAATGTAAAGCAAAATGTACAGGTTATGGAGGATTTGTGTCTGTTTGGATGAGTATCTATTCGACTCTCTAGAGGGGCCAGCGGGTTCTTCCTGAAGGCGAGTAGTAAATGATAGGCATAGGACAGTGTTACTGTTTAAATGTTGATATATCTGAAGAATTTTTATTAAGAAATACACATTTATTCAGTTAATTAAATTTCAACTATATTTAACAAATGAGTTATAAGCAACATTTTTGCTAAGGATGATTGGTTATATAAGTAAAATCTTACAAGAGCAAAAATGTTATTGAGCTAACGTAGAAAAATACACATTGTTAATTCATCTGCATTTAGTTTTGCAGAAGCATTCTGACATCTTTGGTTATAAGACTTTAAAAAATTATAGTGAGAAAACACTGAATGAGGAGTTAGGATAAGTTAGTCTTGTTTACAACTTACAGCTTTTTGAAATGCTTTCAATTTTTCATCTTAAAATGGGGGAGTGAGACCAGGTGTGGAGGAGCATGCCTATAATCCAAGGATTCAGGAGGCTGAGGCGTGAGGATTGATAGTTTGAGGCCAGCGTGATCTACACAGCAAGTTTGATGCTACATAGTGGAATACCCCTCTAAAAAAAGGAGTTAGTGAGATAATTGGTCTTCATTTAAAAAATCCCCAATTTTGAAGGAGCTAAAAAATTGATCTTGTAGAAATTGAGAGCAGAATAGTGGTTACCAAAGCCTGGGAGAGTTTACAGGATGGCGATGGAGAGAGGATGATTAGTGGGTATAGGGATACAGTTGGATATAAAGAATAAATATTGTTCTATAGCACAATAGGTTATCTATGGTAGACAACAATTAACTATAGATTTCAAAGTAGCTAGTGGGAGATTGGAGATAAAGGTTGTGGTAGAACATGTGTTTAGCAAGCATAAAGTCCTGGGTTCAATTTCTAGCACACACCCCCTCAGACATTTTTTTCCCCATAAAAACTAATAGACATTATACATTATATTTTGTTGTTAGGTGCCATGAGTCAGATCCTACTCATAGTGACCCTATGTACAACAGAACGATACACTCCCCGACACTGTGTCTTGCGTGGCACTATTGTCAGTTTTTCTCTGCTATTCATAGGGCTTTCAATGGCTAATTGTTTTGGGAGTGGGCTGCCAGGTCCTTCCCCCTAGCCTGCAGCACCTGATAATCCCAGGTGATCTCCTATCCTAGTACTAATCAGGCCTGCCCCTTCTTAGCTTCCAAGATCAGAGGGATTAGATCTCAGGGTGGTATGGCTGCAGACACATATTGTGTACATGTATTGAAATGTCACAGTGCACTCCATAAATATGTGCAATTATTAAGTATCAAAGATTAAAAATATATTTTTAAAATTCTATGATTTTTTTCATGGAATGACTATAATGTTAAATTGTACCTCCTTAATCTTTGTGATATTGAAGAATAGAGTTAGGTAAATAGATGCTGTAGATGGTACCATATGTGGGTTGTTTTTTTCTTCCTTTATTGATAAATGATGATGGGGTACAGAGTAATATAACATTGTCTTTTTCCATTAGTATCATATGTGCTTTGAAAACTATAATGCTGAGTAATACTTAAAATTGTATGGTAGTTCATCGCACTTGTTAAAGAAGGGTATGTATCCAGAATCTCCCAAGGAGATTTGAAAAAACATGTCTGTATATTTTCCAGCCCTGTAACTCTAAAGATGCAGATTCAGCATATAGTTTTTGAAGTGCTCTCTTGTTTCTTTGGCTACCAGAGAGATATATTCTCTTAAAAATATATAAAGTAGAAAGAAGTAAGGGGAAAAATCTTCTAAAACCCAATTTGATCACTTAACTGCAAATCCTGATAACATTTTGGTATTTTTTCACCTTTCTTGTTTTTTATGGATGAATTATATTGAATGTTCAATTGTCTATTCTTATCTCTCACTTAGAAGCACTTTATCATGTCACGTAAAACGTTCCTTAAGCATTATTTCAAAATTGTATCATCTTCTTTGCACTATACATTAGGTGGTCCCTATCAAGTGAAATGTCACTACCATCATCATCATTGTCCTAATCTTTATCCTTATTTTGGCAAGTGGGCAGACTGGCTCAGGGAGTTTTATATGATGTGCACGAGGTTGTATTATTCCTCCAAAGTGACCATAAGACTGCTGATGCTCTGACTGAAAGTTTTTTGCTATTTACTTCACTGTAGTACATATATAAAAGTTAAGTATTTCCTTTATTTGTTCAGTCAATAAACGTTTAGTGCCTATGTGTTAGATATACAAATATGTAAAGATGGGTAAAATTAATAACCCTTTCTTGTCCCAAGCATTATTTTCTGTGTTTTATGTATATTAACTTGCTTAAGACTCACAACAACCCTATTAGCTCCATTTTAAAGAATGGAAAATTTAAGTACAGAAGTTAAGTAACAGCTAGTAAGTGATATAGTTAGAATTTAAGCCTAGCAAAGCTGACCCCCAGTCTACCACTCCATCAATCTTCAGAATTCACAAAATAAGGTAACTTAAAAAGAGTTTTTAATGTGCAGTGCTTACCAGACATTGATTTGTGAAAGAGTCTTCATGAAAGCTGTACTCTTTCCTAAATTGTTTGGTGGTTAGGTACCCTTGAGTCGGTGTCCAACTCATAGTGACCCTATGTACAACAGATGAAACTGTATTGTTAGTGTTTCTCTGCTATTCATAGGATTTTCAATGGCTGATTGTTTTTTGGGAGTGGGTTACCAGGTCCTTCTCCCAAGCCTACAGCACCTGGTGTTCCCAAGGGGTCTCCCATCCAAGTACTAGCCAGGCCCAGCCCGGCTTAGCTTCTACAATCTGATGGGATTGGATGCCACAGTAGTATGGCTGCAGGCTTTTCCTAAATTGCAAGGCCAAAAACAGTCATTTATTCAAAATTGCTTTTTTGAATATTAAAAATGAGAATCCAGCCAGGTACAGTGGTCCAAGCCTGTAATACAAGCTACTTGCAGGCTGAGGCAGGAGAAATCATGAATTTGAGGCCAGTGGGAGCCTGTGCAACTTAGCAAGACCCTGTCACAAAATTTTTTTAAAGGATGTGGGGCTAGTGGCTGGGAGTAGGGCTTGGTGGTAAAACACTTGCCTAGCATGCATGAGGCCTTGGTTTCAACCCCACGGTATTGTAAAAAAGAGAGAGAATCTAGTTCTATTTTCTGTTTCTAATTTTGTATGTATAAATGTAACTAAAGTCAAATTTTAGTTGAATTTTGTGATTTTATTCATTTTTGGTTAGTTAATAGTTTTATTGATGGTCTAGATTAAATTTAATTATAGTGAACTTTACTCTCAGTTTTTAGTAAATGTAATTTGGCTTAACGATTATCACTAAAAACCTAAGTCTCTATACTTGTATCTGCTTGCTATAGAAATTAAGTCATTACAAGGTGAAGAATTCAATTGACATATTAGCTGTCTAGGTATGTAAAAGTTTAGTTTTCTTTGGGTGTGTGTGGTTCAGGGAGTGGGGGTGCTGAATCCAGGGTCCCATTCATACTTTACAAGTGCTCTGCCACTGAGCTGGACCCAGCTCTTTTTAAATATTTTGTCTTCAGACATGGTGTTGCTAAGTTATGTAAGCCACCTCTAGCCTTAAATTTTTGATCCTCCTAGCTCTACCTTCTGAGTTGCTGGGATTACACACGTGCACCTATCATTAAGTATACAGCTGCTAATGAGATTATACTTTTGAGTCCTAGGACATACTTGTGGACGTGGTATGGTAGAATTCTCAGTCTGCAATTGGGAGATTTGGGTCTTCCTATCAATTCTTGTTCAAATCATTTGACAGCTTTGTGGTAATATTTTTTATGTATATGTTGTTAGGTGCCGTCTAGTCAGCATCCAACTCATAGCGACCCTACATATAACAGGCAAAACAGTATTGTCAGTGCTTCTCTGCTATTCATATGGTTTTCAGTGGCTGATTGATTTTGGGGAGTGGGTTGCCGGGTCCTTCTCCCAAGCCTACAGTATCTGGTGTTCTCAGGCAGTCTCCCACCCAAGTACTAATCAGGCCTGCTTAGCTTCCGAGATCTGAGGCCTGCTTAGCTTCCGAGATCTGATGGGATCTGAAGCCACAGTGCTACTGCTGTAGGCTTCATATATATATGTTGTTATTAGGTGCCATCGAGTCGGTATCCGACTCATAGCAACCCTGCATACAACAGGCGAAACACTATTGTCAGTGCTTCTCAGCTGTTCATAGGGTTTTCAGTGGCAGATTGATTTTTGGGAGTGGGTTGCCGGGTCTGTCTCCCAAGCCTACAACACCTGGTGTTCCCAGGCGGTCTCCCATCCAAGTACTAAGCAGGCCCGACCATGCTTAGCTTCCGAGATCTGACAGGATTGGACAACACAGTGGCACGGCTGTAGGCCATATATATATGTTGTTGTTGTTAGGTGCCTTCGAGTCGGTGTTCGACTCATAGTGACCCTCATAGGGTTTTCAATGGCTGTTTCTGGATTGCCTTGGGAGTGGATCGCCAGGCCCTTCTCCCATTTTTGCGGTGCTGGGAATTGAACTCAGGACCTCAGAGACTGCAGCGCAGCGCTCTACCAACTGATCTAAATCCCAGCCCATATGTGTATATATATATATATATATATATATATATATATATATATATATATACACACACACATACATACATACATATACATGATATATATAATCAGAGTTGTAGCAGCTGTTGTTCCTTTCTCAGAAGGTTCTCATGTGGAAAAAAAAATGAGAGAGTAGTATTCTGGAAAGCACACTAAACTAATTAAAAGCACTACAATGTTATGGTCATTGTTCAAATAAAAGATTTCTAGACTATAGGTTTGGTTTTCTGATGAAAATATAATTCCTAGGTTAAATCTAATTACATTTATATGAATGTGGCTGTTCATATTACCGTATGCCATTTTACTGGAATTTTGTTCCATTTGATGTTTCTTGAAATGTGTCATAAATAGAGAATTTAGAAAGGATTTGAACTTCTGACACGACTATGATTAGTAATAAAGAAACAACAGTGATTATATTGTATTTCAGTGTAGTGAGTTTATAATAAAAAATGCAACCAGCAAACCTTAATAATGTTTTTGTTTAACTTAGCTTTTGGCATTTGTGTTTTTTAAAGCAGCATTTCCTAAAGTGTGTTCCTTACAATATTAATTTAATGAGCTATTAACTGATATTGGTTAGCATTTCAAAAGGAGAATTTACATTGCCAAATAAATTTGACAAACATTGATTTAAATTAAGTTAAACAGATTTTTTTAAGAGCCTCTTTAAGCCTGAAAAAAATGTATTGCATATAACTGTTTTGCAGAGCACTTCCTACGATTGGTGTTACACAGAGTAAATTTTTCCTTAACTTAAAATAATTTGAAGATAGCAACAAATTATAACCAACTTATTTAAAATCTTTGCAGTGTGTTTAAACATATTAAAACAACAGTTCTTATCATGGAGGTTAAAAATGTTAATTATTTGAACAATGTTTTTTTCTTTAAAATAATAGTTCTTATCATAGCGATTCAAAATAATAGTTATTTGAGCAATGTCTTTTTTTCTTAATTTGTAGGTTCGAAAAAAGGACCAGATCAATATTGAAACGAAGAACAAAACTGTGCGTTTTATTGGAGAACTAACTAAGTTTAAGATGTTCACAAAAAATGACACACTACATTGTTTAAAGGTTAGTGCTGAATTGGTTTTTCCTTTTTTTCCTTTCCTTCTTTCTTTCCTTCCATTTCCTTTCTCCTCCCTCCCTCCCTCCCTCCCTCCACCCCTTCCTCCCTCTTTTTCCTTCCTCCCTTCTTTCCTTCACTCCCTCCCTCTTTTCGTCCCTCCCTCCCTCCCTGTACATATGCCAGGCTGGCCTATATCTTACTCTGTAGCATAGGCTGGCTTAGACTTCATGAGCCTCAGCCTCCCCAGTGCTAGGATTATAGGTATGCACTACCACACCTGGTGAATTATTTGTTTTTAATAGAAAAATTTAAAGTTTCAATTATAAGTAGTGGATAAAATGAAATAATTAAATGTTTGATTAATTCAAAGAAGACAAGAAATGAGTAAAAAGGAGTACTAAACACATGAACAAAATAGAAGAAAAATAGGTGGCAGGTACAAATATAGCTGTATCAGTAATTACGTGAAACATAAAAGGACAAAATGTTGTTTGGTGCCGTTGAGTCATGTCCTGCTCATAGCGATCCTATAGAATTTTCAGTGGCTGATTGTTTTGGGATTGCCTCAGGGATGGATTACCATGTCCTCCCATTTTTGTGGTGCTGGGAATCAAACTCGAGACCTCAGAGACTGCAGAGTGGTGCTTTACCAACTGAGCTAAATCCCAGCCCCAAAAGGGCAAAATAGATTAAGTAAAAGCCATAAAAACCAAACACTTGATTAAAACAACTACTACTTGCTATCTACATAATATGCCATATTATATTCCTTAAGTATGAAGATAGTCTACAGCCATAGCACCCTAGTGTCTGATCCTGCCTGATCTCAGAAGCTAAGCAGGGTCAGGCCTAGTTAATCCTTGGATGGGAGACAGCCTAGGAATACCAGGTGCTGCAGGCTAGGGAGAAGGACCTGACAACCCACTCCCGAAACAGTCCACCATTGAAAACCCTACGAATAACAGAGAAGCACTGACTATAGTGCCAGGCATGGCCCAGTGTCAGGAAGTGTCTCGCTTTGATGTACACATGGTCACTATGAGTTAGACCCTACTTGATGACACCTAACAACAGCAACAACCAGAAGTATGAAGTCAAGGATAAAATTTAAAAATTGATAACATACACTATGTAAATACTAATCAAAAGAAAACTAGTTGTTTCATTAAACTATTGTCAGCATAGTCTTTAAAACATGAAGCATTGTTAGAAATAAAGTATAATTCTCAATTGATGAAGAGGTCACTTTAACAGGAAAATATTACCTTCTAAAATCAGTATGCATCCAGTAGCACATAGAACAAAAAAAAAGTTTTGAGTAAAGGAAAAATAAATCTTCAATCATAAATTTGAAAATACCTCTAGGCTGAAAGAACTTAAAGACACAATCAGTTCTGTACTGTTCAATATTTGATTAACACAGTTACCAACCTTGATCTAATTGACATTATATTCAACAGCAATGGAATTTCTGATGTTTTCAAACTCACATGGATCATTATCAAAATCAACTGTAAAGAAACTCTGAGAAATTTGAGAGGATTGAAATTATTCATATTGTTTTGTGTGTGTAATGGAATTAAACTAGAAGTCAATCAATAATAGTAACTCTATATAGTAAAGTGGGCTGAGCTTTAGCTCATTTGGTAGAGTGCCACTTTGCACTCTGAAGCCGTGAGTTCAATCTCCAGTACCACAAAAATAAGAGAAGGACCTGGCCACCCACCCTTGAAACAATCCCAAAACAAGCAGCCATTGAAAACCCTATTAACAGCAGAAAAGCACTGACAGTTCTGGGTGGGCATGGCAGAGTGTTGGAGAGTGTTTCATTCTGTTGTACATAGGGTCACTATGAGTTGGATCTAACTCAAAGGCACCTAACAACAATAGTAAAGCTGGTGCAAAATAGATAAAATAATTCTTCTACATTTGAAAGTGAGCATTTCTTTACCAGAATGGCTTTTCTCTATAGCAAATTTTCCATCAACTTGATTTCCTTAGAATGTTAATAGGCATATCACACAAAATTGATCTCATGGATTCAGAGATGTTTAGAACACCCTAAATTAAACAAAATTAAACAAATGTCTTTACTGCATGATTTGTTAGAGGGTTTAAAATTCTATTAATTATTGTAAATACTCAGTGCATTAAGTTTCCTAAACTTTCTTGGAGCATTTTAGGAGATTGAGATATGGTAAAATACATTTAGGGAAAGTCCAGATGAAATTTTCTGAGTGATATAATTAAAAACAATCATGCTTTAAAGTATTTAAATGTATAGGTCTATATACTAAATCTTTTTTTTTTTTTTTTTTTTTTTTGGTGGTACTTGGGGGTTGAACCCAAGGCCTTGCACATAATTTGGAAGTGCTCTACCACTGGGCTTCTCCCCTAGCCCTTGTTTTAATTTTTCATTTTGAGTCAGGGTCTCACTGAGTTATACAGACTACCTCTGGCCTTAAATTGGCAATCCTCCTGCCTCTGCCTTCCAAGTCGCTGGGATTATAGGCAAGTGCCACCGTGTCTGGTGAACTTTGTACTAATTCTTAAAAATATATGTGAAAGATATAAATTTCTTGGCACAATTCCATTTCTAAGATTTCATTTTAATGAAATAATTATCAATATATATACAGATTTATCTACAAGGATGTTTGTCATAGCTTTTTTGGTTTTCTTAGAGAGTCTCATTTTGTAGCCAGGGCTGACCTCAAACTCAAAATCCTCCTGCCTCAGCCTCCTGAGTGCTGATATCACAGGAATGTGCCACCACATCCAGCTTTTGTATCCTATCTTTTTTTTTTTTTTTCCCTGTACTGGGGGTTGAACCCAGGTCCTCGCACTTGCATGCATTGCAAGTGCTGTACCACTGAGCTGCACCTTCAACCCTTTTTTTGTTTTGTTTTGTTTTTACTTTTTTGAGACAGGGCCTTGCTAAATTACGCAGACTGCCTGTGGTCTCGAACTTGCTATCCTCCTGCTTCTGCTTCCTGAGTCGCTGGGATTACAGGCGTGCGCCACTGTGCCCAGCTTCATATCATATCTTGATAGCAAGAAATGGGAGGCAATTTGGATGTGTAATAAATCAAGTTTTAATCTAGTTTATAACATGCCATATTATGTACTTTGTAAATCATGCCACAGAAGGATAAAAAAAAGATTTGAAAAAATACTCATGTTGAGTCAATAAAACTAAGTTGTTAAAATGGTATAACATAGCCGTGCCCTGTGGGTTATGCCTGTAATCCCAGCAGCTCAGGAGGCAGAGGTAGGAGGATTGCAAGTTCGAGACCAGAGGCAGTCTGCGTAGTTTAGTGAGACCTTATCTCAAAAAGTAAAAATATGTGCTAGGGGTACAGTGCAGTGGTATAGCACTTGCAAAGCATGAAAACACAAGGCCCTGGGTTCAATGCCCAAGTACCACCAAAGAAAAACAAACAAACTGGCAGAACATGTCTAAGTTGATTTTGGTTTTAGAAAATATGCATAGAAAAAGATTGGGAGGATAAATAGTAAAATGTTATGGTAATATGTTTAGAAATTTTATATAGTGAGAAAATACTTTTGTACAAAGTTTTCAAAGTAGATGTTATATAAATCAAAACAAAGTCTTTGAGAAAATGTCATCTGTGTATGTGGAATGTATTTAAATACATATCAAAAGAGAGGCGTGATGGCAACATGCCTATAATCCCAGCACTTGAGAGGCTGACGCAGGAGGATTGAATGTGAGTTTAAGGCCAGCCTGGTCTATATAGTGAGTTCTAGGGCAGCGTGGGTTACACAGTGGGACCCCTGTGTCAAAGAAAAACAAAACAAAAGAAAAAGAAAGTAATAATAAATATAGAAATGATTTTGACATTAGTGGCCGTATGCCTTTCTGAAAGGAAAGACTTTAAATATATTGAAGTTTTTCAATAAAAATTGGTAGTGGACCACAAAGATGCCCCACAGTGAAACTTATGAAAGTAGACTTGATTTTGTATTCTACCTTGGCATTTTATAAGTTGTTACACACATTAGATGTACATAATGTTTTCTTTCTCTACTAGGATTGATGTGCTTTCTTTGTAGTTTTTCATTATTCTTATTGTTCCAGATGCTTCTGTCAGACTTTTCTCATCACCATATTGAAATGGCATGTACCCTACTGGAAACATGTGGACGGTTTCTTTTCAGATCTCCAGAATCACACCTAAGGACCAGTGTACTTCTGGTAAGGGCTTGAGGATCCTGGTAAGAACTTAAGGTTCTTGGTTGGTGAATGGGATTAAAAATAGTCACCAGTGCTGGTCATATTCCTCTGCTATATGAATACAAATATTTCTACCTAAAGTAGAACATCCTATACATATGAACTACCATCCTGAAGAGCTATAGGAATTTTTTCTTACTTGGCTGCCAGTAAGTTCACAAGCAGAATTAAATTGAATCCATAAAACTTTAGACAAGTTATACAAATGAAGAGGTACTCTGACTACTATTATGTTAAAGCCATCGTTATGTTCTTGCTCTAGCTCAAGCCATTTTTAATGTGTTATATAAGCACATAAAGTATAGTCTTAAAAATATATAATTAAAATTCTAAGTTAAAAATTATAAAATAATTTTGAAAATTTAACTTGTGAGAGAAATTTGTTAAGCTAATTAGAATGTTGAAGCAGTGATCAAGTTTGTAAAGCAACTGCTTTAGTAGGTTTGTTGATGATATCTACGCATTTGCTTGCGGCTTTTGGAGAGAGGAGAGAGACTGTGTGTGGAAGGGGGAATAGAGGAGGAGATCTTGGTGGTAGGGCTAAAGATATCTGTGTTTTAGGCATTGCTGTGCATGGACTGTCTGTGTATAGTGTTGCTGTTACGAAACTCCATTATATCATTTTATACATGTTATTTTTTTAGAATCTTGTTGTGAGCCTAAGTACTCTCTGCTGATAGTTAAAATAAGCATGAATTTATTTCAGTGATCTGCTTCAAAAAATATTAATGTGATCTGGGTGCCAAGGGTGTCAATCAGTGACAGGCTGCTTGTCTAGCATGTGCAAGGCTCTGGGTTCAACCCCCCAGTATTGCAACAACAACAAAAATACTAATGTGATGGTCATTAAATGGAATTGATTAGCAAATTCTCTTGAGATTTATATCACATTAATCATAACTTCAAATTTTATTATAACATGAAAAAACCTCTTTGTCCTGTTTGGCCTGTGCTGGTAAGATTAAATGAGATTCTATATAGTATGTTGTTGTTGTTGTTGTTCTTGTTGTTGTTAAGTGTTATCCAACTCATAGTGATCCTCATAGGGTTTTCAATGTCTGATTGTTTGGGGATTGCTTTGGGAGTGGATTGCCATTTCTTTCTCCCATTTTTGCAGTGCTGGGGATCAAACCTGGGTCCTCTTAGCTTACTTTTAATGCCTATATTTTATTTGTAACGTTGAATCTTTGATATTTATTTTTTGCTAGGGAAAACATTTATCAGTTTTGATATGGATGAACACAGCATTGATGAAAACCAGCCAGCTTCTTTACTACCTAACTAGCTTTCTTTCAACTCTTACAGCAAAAGCAACTAGCTTTTATCATTGATTCTTTTGATTTCTGGATATGATCCTTGTTTATTTATCTTTTAATAGTCAGGCAGTGGGGGTCTTCCTGTCTATTAGGCCCTAATCAGTTCTCCAGGGATGGTATAGCTGTGTAGAAGGGGTCATAAAGAAATATATCCACATCCCCAGTGTCATTCCTGTATGGTGAGCAAGAGCTAAACACATAATTCCAATATGACACCATAAGTGCTGCAAAAGTCTACAGCAGATATTGTGGGTTCATGGAGGGGTACTTAAGCCATGCTGAACGAGTCAAGAAAAGCCTTTCCTATTGACTTCACTTTATTCAGTACAAACTCTCTGCTAGACTCTTTTGAAAGAGATAGTCTCTGCCTTCATGTAGTTTATAGTCTTATAAGGCAGACAGACAAGAAAATAGACAATTGAAATACATTACTACAAGTACATTACAATAATGTGGGTAACCCTAGGGTATTATGGGTGTAGGTAAAAGAGGCACTTAATCTAGTCTTACTATGTCAGCAAAGGTTTCTTGGAAAAAGTGATATTTTAGACATCAATCTGAATTTTACAGGCAGAAAAAAGAAGCCTTTTTAATAAAGCAACTGTGAGTAATACTGGAGAGGTAGGCAAAACCTAGATTATAAAGAGCCCTGACAGTTATGTTAAAGGGCTTGAATAATTTTCTTAATGGTAGAGAATAGCTGTTGAAGACTTCTCAGCAGGTTGGGTAGATATAATCAGATATATGTTTAGAGAGATTAGTATAGAAGAAATTAAAAAAAAGCAGTCTAAAGGCTGTTCTAAAAAGCAAAAGGGAAAACTGAAGAGATGGGTTTAAAAAACCATAGGGATAGGGAGATAGAGAAAAATAATTAGCTATAGGAGAATTTTTAGGAAGTACAATTCGTGAGACTTGGTGAGATACAAGGGATGAGGAAGAAGAAAGAGCTCTGTGACAAGGCCCAAGATTCTGACATGGGGATCTGAGTGTATGGTGGTGACCATTCACATAGATAAAGGAATGTAGAGGTGGGAACAGTTGGTGAGTTAGGTTTGAAGCTCATTAAAGATTATTGATTTTGTTGTTTGGTGCCGTTGAGTTGGTGTCTGATTCTTAGAGACTCTATGTACGACAGGTGAAACACTATTGTCAGTGCTTTTCTGCTATTCCTAGGGTTTTCAGTGGCAGATTGATTTTTGGGAGTGGGCTGCCAGGTCCTTCTCTGAAGCCTACAGAGCCTGGTATTCCCAGGTGGTCTCCCATCCAAGTACTAACCAGGTCCAACCCTGCTTAGCTTCTGAGATCTGATGGGATTGAATGCCACAGTGGTATGGCTGCAGGCTTAAGGATTATTGGATAATTTAAAATGTATTCATATTTATTTGAAAATACATATATATAACCTTTTAACTGGTTTCTATTCAAAATTATTATTGGCTAATGGTAAAATGAGGTTGGGGTATGTGTGTGTTGGAGAAAATGGTTCTAAACCAGTTTAACAGGTTGAAACTAATCTAGATTAAAAACTATATATGTAAACATGGTAAATTAAGTGGTGCGTTATATTTTGTGCAAAGAATTTATAAGAGATCATCATTAGCTCCAGCTCTGTTAAATATAGAACTATTGTGTGTTTAAAAGATTTAACGTTTAGTAACCATACACAAATTATGACATAGGGATGTCAGAATTGAAGCTTAGCTACAAATAATATACTAGGGGACAAGAGAAACAATCATGAAACTTAATGTACTCACAGTTGAATTTATAAACAGCAAAAATTTCTCCCCATTTATATATTTGAGAATGTAGGCCATGGGAAGGATTGTATTTTTGAAAATTCATTTATCCATGTATTGTTAAATATTAATTGCATGCCTACCAGGCAATGGTAAAAATGACACAGCCCCTACCCTCCTGGAGTTTATATACATAGGGATCTTTTCAAAATTTGAAATCTGCAATCACTTCATTCCATAACACTTGCTTAAAGCTGGTCACTTTTTCAATGTCTATGCATGATTCAATCTCAGAAACTACAGTGTGCAGTGTCCTGTGTCACCTAGCCTCTCCTGATCTCTTCAATCTTATACTGCCTCGTATTAGAACCACACTAGCTTTCTATTAGTTCCTATACCATGTCATACTCTTTTTTTCTTAGGCCTCTTCCTGTTCCCTCTGCCGTGAATGCTCTTCTGTGATTCTTAAACCTTTTGTCATCCTTCAGAGCCTAGTTGAAGTGTCACTTCCTAAGACAAGCTTCCCTAGCTCACCCCTAATAAAGTAGGTTTCCCTTTATTCCCTATCGTAGTACTTTATTTTCCTTCACATCACTGATCACAATTATTTTTGAAAAAATTAACAGTTAATTTATTTGTTCTGTCTTGCTACACGAAACTAGTAAGTTTCATGAAGATAGAAATCATGTCTGTCTTGTTCATTATTGAGTTTCCAGCATCTGGCATAGTGCTTAGCATATGGTTAAGTATCAAATAAAACGTTTCCTTGAACATTCAAGTAATGAATTCAGTAACCTTAATGCTTGGTACGATGGTATTTCAAGAATTAGGAGTACTGTCTGAAGATTTTCAACTAGTCAGTGTTCCTCTACTGGCATTGAGTGGGTAGAGGCTAGAGTGACTGTAAAACACTCCATAATGCACAGATTATTCTTTCACAGCAAAAAATTACTTGATTTATAATGTCAGTAGTGTTGACGTTGGAAACTAAAGAGAGGATGATGATTGAATAGATGTTTTTAAGTCATTCCCTCTGACTCGATGCCAAGCAATCCTAAACAAGTTATATGACCTGGGCACTTTTAGTTTTCTTGTCTATAGAGATATTGCAGATTTATCTGATACAACCTTGGATGGCATAAGTTCTGAGAGGAATTTATTCTTAGTTGTACACAGAATAGCCAGGGCCAGAGTGGCCCCATTATTTGTATTCTTAGTCTGTAATTTTAGTCTTGCTTTCCTTAGAGGTCATATAATCTGCCAGAGTTATAAATAAAGTTACATTTGTAGCAAAGTTCTCTGTCTATTTTATTGGATAAGACCTAAGGCCAAGCAGTCATGGACTAATATATTCTAAAAATGATTAGTTGTATAATAGTTAGTTTACACACTCTTAGAAATCCCTGGTGATGTTTTTTTTTTTCCTTTTGTTACTGTTTACCATTAAATCTTGTCCCTGACAGTAGCAATTAAGTTAGGAATAAGGAAATATTAGAGTGAAAGTATTTTAATTTAATTGTTTTATTTTAGGAGCAAATGATGAGAAAGAAACAAGCAATGCATCTTGATGCAAGATACGTCACAATGGTAGAGAATGCATATTACTACTGCAACCCACCTCCAGCTGAAAAGACGGTGAAAAAGAAACGTCCTCCTTTGCAGGAATATGTCCGGAAACTTTTGTATAAAGATCTCTCTAAGGTTACCACTGAGAAGGTAAATCTGAATAATATCATCTAATAGTCGTTGCCTTGAGGTTTATACTAGTGCTGAGTTTATATAGATATTAGGAGATGTAGGGATAAGATTCCAAGTTCTGTTTTGGGTGATTTTTTTTATAAGTCGATCTAAGAGAGATGACTTCTCATAATGATACATAATATTGGATACTTTTTTCTTTCTATGAAAACTATTTATTCTGATTAAAATAGAAACTCTTTTAAATTTAATTTTGATGCTATATATATTTGAAAATATTACTTTATCTCTTGGTATTCCTTTTTTTTTTTTTTTTCCTTTTCTTTTTTTTAATTGGGCTGATGGTCAAACTCAGGACCTTGCACATGCAAGGCAAGCTCCTCGAGCCATATTTCCAGCCTTTTATATCTGATATTCTATAGTGAATTTGTCCTTACATATTTTGCATCAGGACAGGGGCTTTTACCCTTCAGTGGGCTTTAAGAGGCTTATGATCCCTCTGAAGTTTCCTAATTTTAAGTAATCTGGCTATCTGTATTTTTCTGGAAAGAAAGGATCTTTAGCTTTCTTTAGATTTTTAACAGGGATCAATTTCCTGAAAAACTTAAGAACCACTGACCTATTATCTTTTTTAAAAAATATTTTTTTATTTAAATATGTTTTTAGTTAGTATACACATGAATGGATTTCATTATGACATTTCTGTTCACACATATCACTGTACAGTGTTCATGTTCACGCCCATTACCCTCTCATATCTCCCCTCCCACTAATCCCCTTCTTCCCCACACTCCCCTTTCTGCTCGTATGTCTTTCACATATATATATTTGTAATCTAGATTCTGTGTGAGAGAAAACATGATATTTGTCCTGCTTTCCTTCGTTTACCGTTTTTTATTGCCCACTCTCATTAGTCCCTTTTCTCTCCCTAAATAGTTCTCCTTGTAGTTCCATGGTGTATGTCTGTGCGTGTTCGTGTCTGCATATGTGTGTGTGTGTGTGTGTGTGTGTGTGTGTGTGTGTGTGTGTGTGTTTTAATCTAGAGTCCAGATATAAGAGAAAACACAATATTTGTCTTTCTGAGTCTGGTTTATTTCACTTTAAATGATGGTCTCTGGCTCCATCCATTTTCCTGCAAATAGATGTAATTTTGTTCTCCTTTATGGCTGTATAAAACTCCATTGTGTATTTATACCACATTTTCTTTAATTCATCTGTAGATGGACATCTAGGTTGATACCGTATCTTGACTATTGTGAATAGTTCACAACAAACATGCATGTTCACGTATCTCTGTGGTATGTTGACTTAGATTCCTTTGGGTATTATATTCAGGAATTGTATAGCTGGATCACATGGTAGTTCTATTTTTAGTTTTTGAGGTACCTTCATACTGATTTCCATAGTGGTTGTACTAACTTACATTCACACCAGCAAGTATAAGAGCTCCATTCTCCCTGCATCCTTGCCAGCATTTGCTTTTAGTTTTCTTGACTGGATGAGATGTAATCTCACTGTAGTTTTGATTTGCATTTCTCTGATGGCTAAGAGTATTGAACATTTTTTCATATGTTTATTGGCTATATATATATATCTTCTTTTGAGAACTGTCTATTCAATTCTACTTTGAGAAGGCAACTTTTCCCCAGATGTCTTTTGATACCTTCCAACCTGGTAGCTCCTTTGCTGTTCATAAAGTTTTCAATGGCTAATTATTTCAGGGGTGGACTGCTGGGTTTTTCTGCTTAGTCTGTCTTAGTCTGGGAGCTCAGCTGAAACCTGTCCACCATGGCTGATATCTGAAATGCCAATGGTATAACTTTCAGCATCATACAACACACAAGCACTCACAGCACCACAAGCTGATAGACACTTGGGGATATTAATATGTAGTCACTTTATTTATCTCTTCTGAATATTTTGATTTGAAGTCATCTTTGTGTAATATAAGGATGGCTACTCCTGTTTTATTTCCTGCCTATTTTCCCCCCTTGGCTTCTATTTGCTTGGTATCTTGACTTACATCCTTTTACTTTCTGTCTGTGTGTCATTGCCAGTAAGGTGTGTTTCTTTTTTTTTTTTTTTTTTTTTTTTTTTTTTTTTTTTTTTTTTTTTTTTTTTTTTTTTTTTTTTTTTTTTTTTTTTTTTTTTTTTTTTTTTTTTTTTTGTGGTACTGGAGGTTGGACCCAGGGCCTCGTGCTTGTATGCTATGCAAGTGCTGGACCACTGAGCTGCACCCCCAGCCCATTTTTTTACTTATTGAGACAGGGTCTCGCTAAATTACGCATACTGCCTCTGGTCTCGAACTTGAGATCCTCCTGCCTCTGCCTCCCAAGCGGCTGGGATTACAGGCGTGCTCCACTGCGCCCGGCTAAGGTGTGTTTCTTGCAGACAGCATACCATTGAATTTGTCCGTCCGTCCATCCGTCCGTCCTTCCTTCCTTCCTTCCTTCTTTCATTACATTCTTGCTTTCTTTCACTTGAGGATTGAATCCAGGGCCTCACACATGCTAGGCAAGTACTCTACTACCAAGCCATACCTCCAGCCCCTTTTTTATTTTCTTACTTTGAGACAAGGTCTCACTAAATTGCACAGCCTGCAGCTGTAGCCCTGTGGCATCCGATCCCGTCAGATCTCGGAAGCTAAGCAGGGTTGGGCCTGGTTAGTACCTGGATGGGAGACTGCCTGGGAACACCAGAAGCTGTAGGCTTGGGAGAAGGACCTGGCAACCCCCTCCCAAAAATCAATCTGCCATTGAAAACCCTATGAACAGCAGAGAAGCACTGACAATA
>VMDO01015636.1:0-50515 GCA_007922755.1 Pedetes capensis
TTGTTGTTGTTGTTGTTGTTAGGTGCCGTCGAGTCGGTATCCGACTCATAGCGACCCTCTGTCCAACAGGGGAAACACTATTGTCAGTGCTTCTCTGCTGTTCATAGGGTTTTCAATGGCAGATTGATTTTTGGGAGGGGGTTGCCAGGTCCTTCTCCCAAGCCTACAGCTTCTGGTGTTCCCAGGCGGTCTCCCATCCCAGTACTAACCAGGCCCGACCCTGCTTAGCTTCCGAGATCTGACAGGATCAGATGCCACAGGGCTACAGCTGCAGGCCATGGAAGAGATAGTAAGATAAAAATATGCACATAAAAAGATGTTCGGTGACGGGTGCAGTGGCGCACACCTGTAATCCCAGTGGCTGGGGAGGCAGAGGCAGGAGGATCACAAGTTCAAGATCAGAGGCAGCCTGTGTAATTTAGCAAGACCCTGTTTCAAAAAAAAAAAGTAAAAAAAAAAAAAAATGGGCTGGGGGTGCAGCTCAGTGGTCCAGCACTTGCATGCAAGCATGGGGCCCTGGGTTCAACCCCCAGGACCGTAAAATAAGTAAATAAATAAATAAAGGAAGGAAGGAAGGAAGGAAGAAAGAAAGAAAGAAAGAAAGAAAGAAAGAAAGAAAAATAAAAATTAAAAAGATGTTCAAGAGCCAGGTATGGTGGCACAAACCTGTAATCCCAGTACTCAGAAGGCTGAGACAGAAGGATCAAGAGGTCAGGGGAAGCCTGGGCCACATAATGAGCCCCATTCTCAACAGGACCTCTCCCCCACAGCACACAAAGAGAGATGTTCAATATTAATAGCCATTAGGATAACGCATATAAAAAGTCACAGTGAAATACTACTTCATCAAAATGGCTATAATTTTAAAATCCTGGTACTACCAAGTGTGGACCAGTATATGAAGCAACTAGATCTTTTATATATTAATAGTAGGAATGTAAAATGATATGGACACTCTGGAAAGTAATTTAGCAGTTCCCAATAAAGTTAAACATAAATTCATCATACAACTCAGAAATTGTACTCCCTAGGCATTTATTGCAGAGAAGTGAAAACTTATACACTACACAATACCTGTACAGAATATTTATAGCAGCTTCATTTATAAGAGGTAAATAAAATGTCTATCCATATCATGATATAATTGGAAATGGAATGGAATGGACTAATACACGAAAACTTAGATAAATTTCAAGGGTATTTATGTTGAGAATAAAATCAATTTCAATAGGTATATATACTTTACAATTCCACTTATGTAACACTTTGAAATGGCCAACTTATAGTTTTGGAGAATAGATAGTAATTGCCAAGCGTTAAGGTTTAGGGATAAGATTTGACTATAAAGGACTAGCAGCACTAGCCAGGTGTGGTGGCACATGCTTCTAACCCAAGCAACTCAGGAGACTGAGGCAAGAAGATCACAAATTTGAGGCCAGAGGTAGCCTGCGTAACTTAGTGAGACCCTGATTCAAAATAAAAACTAATAAATGGGCTAGGAGTGGTGGCTCATGCCTGTAATACCAGCAACTTGGGAAGTGGAGGTGTGAGGATCACAAGTTCAATGACAGAGGTAGCCTGCATAACTTAGAAGACCTTGTCTCAAGATAAATAAAAAATGGGCTGAGGGTGCAGCACAGTGATAGAACACTTACAATGCATGTGTGAGGCCCTGGGTTCAACCCCCTCAGTACCACGAAAAAAGAAAACAACAACAATAATAGTAGTAATAATAATTGGGCTGGGGGTGCAGCCCACTGGTAGAGCATTTACAAAGCATGTGCAAGGTTCTGGGTTCACCCCTAAGTACTGCTAAATAAATAAATAAGCACGAGAAAGTCTGGCATTCTGTATCCTGATTGTGGTGGTTATTATACAAATCTATACACATGACAAATCACATTCCTCCCCCCCAAAACATACACACACAATGAATACATGTAAAGGTGGTAAAATCCAAATAAGGTTTGTAGTCTAGTTAATAAAATCATCCCGTTGTTGGGTGCTATTGAGTAGGATCTGACTCATAGTGACCTTATGTTCAACAGAACCAAACACTACCCAACACTGTGCTATGCACACAATCTTTTTATGTTTGAGCCCAATGTTGCAAACACTATGTTTCTTCTCATTTTTAGTTGTGCCACATCACCAGAGAAGGCCTTAGGGGCTTTACTCCATTCCCGTCATTAAAGTCTACTCAACTTTGAGGATGGGAGAAGGATGTGGCAGTCCACTTCCGAAAACAATCCCAAAACAGCCATTAATAACTCTCTGAGGGTTGCTATGAGTTGGACCTGACTATACAGCACCTAACAACAATAACAACTACCACTTTGAGGAAGTAACTCTTCTCCAGTCATTTCTTGAATGTATTCCACCCTGGGGGCTCCTTTTCTGGCACTATATTTGACAGTGATTCTCTGTTATTCATTACAGTTTTCAATGGCTAATTGTTTCTAGAGGGGGCTGCTGGGTCCTTCTCCCTAGTCTGTCTTAGTCTGGAAGCCCAGTTGAAACCTGTCCACCATGGGTGGCCCTGCTGGCAACTGAAATACCAGTGGCATAGCTTTCAGCATCATAGCAACACGCAAGCCCCCACAGCACAAGTTGACAGATACATGGGAGAATATCATACTAATAATATCTATTTCCTGGCTTTGATAATGTACTGTGGTTATGTAAGATATAATCACTGAGGCACTAGGTGAAGGATGTATGGATGTACTCTTATACTGATTTTGCAACTTCTTGTGAGTCTTAAGTTACTTCAAAAGTTTTCAAAAAATCATGAAGAACAAAACGATAAGATATCTCTACCTGACCGTAGCTATCCAATTTCTCTTCCTGCAGGCAGCCAATGTTACTCGATTTTTTTGTAAGCCTCCAGAGATATTTTATCCATAAGCAATCATTTTAATGTATCAGTTTCTCCCATTTTATACAAAGTGTAGCAGAATATAATGATTCTTTTGTATCTTGCTTTTATTCCCACTTCTCAGAGTACTTAGAGATATTTCCTATGAAGAGGGCTCCTTTCAAAAAAAATAATTAAGGGCCACACAATACTCCATTGTACAGCTATAATTTATTTAAGCAGCTCCCTATTAATGGGCACTTATATATATCTCCTTTTGCACTATTACCAAAACTATGAGATTGAATTAGATAGGTATTTCCCATATGTTTGAGAGTATCTATAGGTAAAATACCAAGATTATGTCAAAGTGTATGTGTATTTGTAAGTTTGTAATTGCCACCCATAGATGTTAACTAATTTATAATCCTATAGATAATAAATGCCCCGATGTATCTGTCAGCTTGTGTTGCAGTGTGGGTTTGTGTGTTCCTGTGATGCTGAAAGCTATACTACTGGTATTTCAGATACCAGCAGGGCCACCCATGGCAGACAGGTTTCAGTTGAGCTTCAGCCTAAGACTAGGGAGAAAGACATGGCAGCCCACTTCAGAAATAATTAGCCATTGAAAATCCTACAAGTAGCAGAGAAGTACTATCAAATATAGTGCCAGAAAATGAGTCCCCCACGATGGAGGTGTTCAAAAAACAACTGGGGAAGAGTTGCCTCCCCAAAGTAGAGTCTACCTTAAAGATGGGAATGGAGTAAAGCCTCTGGGCCTCCTTTTGCTGATGTGGCACAACTTAAAATGGCATTCTTAAAATGCCTGAAACATTGGGCTCAAAAGATCATGTTCACAGCACGGTGTTGGGTAGTGGTTTGTTTTTTTTTGTTATACATAGGGTCCCTATGAGATGGATCCGACTCCGTAACACCTAACAACAATAGGTAATAAATGAGTGTCTAGTGCCTGGTCTCCCACATTGTATCCCATATAAATGCTAAACAAATATTTTTATCTTTGCTAATCCAATTGGTGAAAGTAGCATATCAGTGTAGTTTTAATTTATCATGGGTGAGGTTAAGTATCCTGTCTTTTTGTATGTATGTGTGTGGTACTTGGGGATTAAACCCAAGGACTCGCACATATGTTGCAAGTGGTCTACCACTGAGCTGTACCCTTAGCCCATTTTTTACTTTTTATTTTTGCATCAGGGTCTTGCTAAATTATGCAGGCTGTCTCTGGCCTCGAACTTGTGATCCTCCTACCTGCACCTTCCAAGTGTTGGGAATACAGGTATGCACCACCACATATGGATTAAGTATCCTTTCTTAAGTATGTTGTTGTTGTTGTTAGGTGCCATCGAGTAGTGTCCGACTCCTAGCGACCCTTACAGGGTTTTCAATGGCTAACTGTTTTGGGATCGCCTCCGGAGTGGATTACCACGTTCTTCTCCCATTTTTGAGGTGCTGGGAAGCGAACCTGGGACTTCAGAGACCATAGAGCGGTGCTCTACCAACTGAGTTAAATCCATAATTGTCACTTATATATCTTTTATCTTTTTGTAATCTCTGCATATTTTTTCTTGAGCTCTTTATTATTTGTGGTTATTTTGTGGTGGTGGTGGTTGTTTTAATAGGTCACTCACAGTCTAGCTCAAATTAATTCCACTGTTCTCAAATAAGTTCATGCTTCTAAGCTTCTGCTCATGTTATTCCCTCTTTTACCAACTCTATCTGGTCCACCTTTCAAGACCCAGTTCAAATATCACCTTCTTAATGACTTTAGGCAGGTAAACGAGAAATTATTAAAGAATTACGTAAACTGAGATACTCAGAAAAGAATATATAAGGTAGTATTTGAAACTGACTCTCACAGATTCTTTGTTTTTGAGACAGGGTCTCACTATGTAGGTGATTGTCCTGTCTCAGGCTCCAGAGAGCTGAGATACAGAGTCCTGGCTACATACATGCACCACCATGTCCAGCAGCATCAGAGGTTTTAACAGTATTTTCCCTCTACTCAGTGACAACCCCTGACCTTCCTTTCCCTTCTTCTACTTCTAGAAAATAAGCCCCTCAGTCAGGAGTATTGCTGGAATTCTTAATAGTACATTACCACAACAGAAAGTGACAACTGAATTTGTGTTTGTAAACAAAATGCTCCCAATTCCTTCTCCCACCTGAACCCTGGTATTGAGATTTTAAAGAAATAGAGGGGAAACGTTACTTAATTCACTCAAAATCATTTATTCAGCAAACAACAGGCACTATGCTAACAGTGCACAAGACAGGCCATACCCCTTTACCCTACCAATACCTTATTTCCAGTAATTGTCATCTAGTGTAGGGATTACTCCAAGGCCTCTCTTTTAAGAGCCCAGACTTGCCTGCTTGCATTCTACTTTCTACACAGCTACCAAGTATTATTTATTTTAAACATAAGTCTGATCATGTTGCTCCTTCAATAATTTTTATTTTCGTTTTGCAGTACTGTTTATTTGGTTTTTGTGGTGGTGGTTGTTGTTTTAATAGGCCACTCACAGTCTAGCCCAAATTCATTCCAGTGTTCTCAAATAAGTTCATGCTTCTAAGCTTCTGTTCATGAATCCAGGGCTTGCTAAGCACCCTACCACTGAGCTGCATTCCCAGACCCTTCTTATTATTTTCAGACAGGTCTCACTAAGTTGTATGTGTATCTACCTTTGGTCTCCATCTTGTGATCCTCCTGCCACAGCCTTCCAAGTCACTAGGTCCTTTAATAATTTCTATAGTTTTCAGGGCAGTCAACCTCAGGAGGGATACGGGTCTCATGTTGAACTTGTTATGACCTGAAAGTTCTCTTGTCTCATCCTTTCCTCTTAATTCCTGCTGTCCACTCACACGTTTTAAGTTTCAAGGAACACTTTGCAGTTCCCCACAAACATCCTCACAGAGTCTCAGGTTTTTTGTCTTCTCTAAAAGCTTCTAAAACTGCCCAACTCCTTCAAAATAGTTCTATAAATACCTCGTTCAAGAAGTTACCAAGATCTCAAATATGGATTATATGTTCCTTCTATATTCACCCTCCAAAATTTGGAAATGGATTTTTTAGTTCTTTTCTAGATTTCTGACTATAAAAGACCTATATGTTTACCCACATGACTCAAAATGAGAAGGAACAACTGAAAACATCCACTGATAACTGGAATGGGTAATGTACGTAGTATGAATATAGGAAAATTAGAAATCATCAAAAAGGAAATGGAGGGTATAAACATTGACATTCTAGGCATCAGTGAGCTAAAATGGATTGGTATGGGCCATTTGAATCAGATAATCACATGATCTACTATGTGGGGAATGACAAAGAGAAATAGGATTGCATTCATCATCAAAGAAGACATCTCAAGATCCTTCCTGAAGTACAATGCCGTCAGTGATAGAATAATATCCATACCTCTAAAAGGAAGGGCAGTTATTATGATGGTTATTCAAATTTATGCACCCCCACAAAGTCCACAAATAAAGAAAGGGAAGATTTTTACCAGCTTCTGCAGTCTGAAATTGATCAAACATGCAATCAGGATGTCCTGATAATTACTGGTGACTGGAATGCAAAAGTTAGAAACAAAGAAGGCACCACAGTAGTTGGAAAATATGGCCTTGGTGACAGAAATGATGTTGAAGATCACATGACACAATTTTGTCAGACCGATGACCTTTCCATTGCAAAAATATTTTTTCAGTAACATACACACAGAATTCACCAGATGGAACATACAGAAATCAAATTAACTACATTTATGGAAAAAGATGATGGAAAAGCTCAATATCAGAACAAGACAAGGTGCTGATTGTGGACAAGACCATCAACTACTCATATGTAGGTTCAAACTGAAACTGAAGAAAATTAGAACACTGTACAAGAGCCAAGGTATGACCTTGAGTGTATCCCACCTGAGTTCAGAGACCACCTCAAGAACAGGTTTAATGTGTTAGGCCAGACGAGTTGTGGCATGACATCAAAGACATCATTCATGAGGAAAGCAAAAGGTTATTAAAAAGACAGGAAAAGAAAAGATCAAATTACATGTCAAAAGAGACTCTGAAAATTGCTCTTGAACATCAAGCAGCTAAAGTAAAAGGAAGACATGATGAAATTAAGGAACTAAACAGATTTCAAAGGGCAGATTGAGATGACAAAATTAAATATTATAATGACGTGCACAGACCTGAAGATAGAAAACCAAAAGAGAACATGCTCTGTTTTTCTTAAGCTTAAAGAATTAAAGATAAATTCAAGCCTCGAGTGGCAATAGGGAAGGATTCTATAAGAAAAATATTAAGTAAGCCAGGCACGGTGGTGCACGCCTGTAATCCCAGCAGCTCAGGGGGCACAGACAGGAGGATCGCAAGTTTGAGACCAGAGGCAGTCTGCATAAATTAGCAAGACCCTGTCTCAAAAAGTAAAAAAATGGGCTGAGGGTGCAGCTCAGTGGTCCAGCACTTGCAGAGCATGCAAACACGAGGCCTTGGGTTTAACCCCCAGTACCGCAAAAAAATAAAATAAAATAAATAAAATAAAAAATAAAAAATAAAAAAATATTAAATGATGTAGGAAACATCCAAAGAAGATGGAAGGAATACCCAGTCATTATACCAAAAAGAATTGGTGGATCATCAACCATTTTAAGAGGCTACATATGATTATGAAGCAATGATACTGAAGGAAGAAGTGGAAGCTGCCTTGAAGGAACTGGTGAAACTTAAGGCTCCAGGAATTATACTAACTGAGATGTTTCAACAAACAGATGCAACCCTGGAAGTGCTCACTTGTTTATGCCAAGGATTTGGAAAACACCTACCTGGCCAACTGATAGGAAACGATCCATATTTGTGCCTATTCCCAAGAAAGTGGATCCAATCAAATACGAAAATTACTGAACAATATCATTAATGTCACATGCAAATAATATTTTGCCAAAGATCATTCAAAAGCAACTGTAGTGGTATATAGATAGGGACTACTGGAAGATCAAGCCAGATTCAGAAGAGGGTGTAGAACCAAGGACATCATTGCTGATGTCAGATGGATATTATCTGAAAACAGAACATCAGAAAGATGCCCATCTGTGTTTTATTGACTATGCAAAGGCATGTGACTGTGTGGAACATAAGAAATTATGGATAATGCTACAAAGAATGGGACTACCATTTAATTGTACTCATGAAGAATCTGTACATGGACCAGAAGGTAGACATTCAAACAGAACAAGGAAACGTTGCCTGGTTTAAAGTCAAGAAAGATGTGCATCAGGACTGTATCCTTGCACTGTATCCTCTTTAATCTATGATGGGCAAATATTCCGAGAAGTTGGACTTTATGAAGAATAACACAGCATCCAGATTGGAGAAAGGTTCTTTAACTGTTACGCATATGACACATCTTTGCTTGCTGAAAATGAAAAGGATTTGAAACATTTACAGATGAACATGAAAAAATACAGTCTTTAATATGGATTGCACATACTAACATCCTTACAACTGTGTCAGTACACAACTTCAGGAAAAATGGAGAAAAGACTGAGGTTGTCTGAGATGTTGCTTTACTTGGTTCTATAATAAATACCCACAGAAGCTGTGGTTAAGAAATCAAAAGATACATCGCATTGGAAAAAGCTGTTGCAAAAGACCTCTTTAAAGTGTTGAAAAGTGAAGATGTCACATTGAAGACAAAGGTGCACCTGACTCATGCCATGGTATTTTCAGTTGCATCATATAGTTGTGAAAGCTGGACACTGAATAAGGGAGAGAGGAGAATTGATGCTTTTGAATTACAGTGCTGGAGATGAATACTGAATATGCCACAGAATGCTAAAAGAACCAACAGGTCTGTCCTAGAAGTACAATCAGAGTACTCCTTAGAAGCAAGGATGGGTAGACTGAGTTTTATGTGTTTGGGACATGTTGTCAGGAAGGACCAACCCCCAGAGAAGGACATCATTTTTGGGATAGCATCAGGTTAACGAAGAAAAGGAAGATCCTCAACTAGATGGATTGACACAGTGATTGCAACAATGGGCTTAAACATAATAAAGATTCTGTCTGGCCCAGAGTTGGGGAGTGTTTTGTTCTGTTGTACACAGGATCGCTGAGTTGGACCCAATTCAACAGCATCTAACAAAAACAATAAATATGTTTACTGAAAAAAAAAAAAAGTTTAGAAAACAACAGTATATAAAAGACAAAATGATAAACAATCACCTACTCCATCACAAGCAATCACTGCTAAAATTGTATATCTCCATCTATATCTCCAAGTTCATAATACATACTGATTTATACCTTACTTTCTTAAAACTATATTGTAATCATTTTTCCACGTGTACACAAATGGGTTTAAATCGTTTTTATCGGCTATACTACTTTTCATGGTATGAGTACCAACTAACCAACTCTATTGGTGGGCTATAAGATTTCCTTTTTCTCTCTCATTTTATCTTGATTTTAGTTCTATCCTAACATTAAAAAAAAAAAAAAAACCTTTGATTTATCACTCATTTTTAAATTCCCAGTGCCTATAAAGAGTGCCTACCCTACAATAGTTATTGCGCTTCATGTAAAGAATGAACTTTCGGATTAATACTGGGAATTCAACAATCAGAATATCAACTACAAATACCAAATGCAATTCATTATTTTCTTGATCTTATTTGCAAATAGTATGTTAAATTGTTAATCAAAAAGTAGTATAGCTGCTTTAAGTGCTTTCTGGGAAAAAAGAAAAAAGGCAAGATATGTGCAAACACTGCCACAACACTGACCAGCTGGCATGTCGTCTTGCCTTGGCAAAGGACGCAAGCACGACCCTCAGACTCCAGCATTCATTGTGGGTTGCAAGGTTCCTGGGACAAGGAGCTCGGCTAAAATAAGGCAAAGGTCGCTGGATACGTGGCAGCTGCCCGTGGGCTGCAGTCAGCCTGAATCAATAGTTCTTAGCTTTTCCAGCTCTACAAATGACAAGACCAAAGACCGACAAGACTTAGCCTTTGGAGGACGGAATCCATTCCTACTGTTCAACGCTGAGCGAGGGCCGGAACCCAAGATGCGTTTTTGCGCTGAATCAGCATGGAGTCCAGGCACAGCCCACCGCCCTCCGCCGCGCCTGCGCAGAACAGCCAGTCCCCACCGTGGGCTGCGCTAGGCACCGCCACACACACTCACCCGCCCACGAAGTTATGCGAGGTCTCTTGGCTTGTATACCCCGGCATCCAGACCCAAGCATTCCTAAAAATCGACCTCCGCAGGAATTTAGCTTCTGGCCTCCCCACATTGCGACAAGAATCCCACTCGTTTTCCGGTCCCTCTCACAACGGATACCCAACAGAACGGTTCCGAGACTCACTCTCGCCGTCTGCAGCCAACTTTTATGATTGCGTTATTGTTACCGTGACTACGGATCCGCTGTTACTTTCAAGGTCAACATCTAGCAAATTGTGTATGCAACCAAACGTTTCTAATACTATAAGCAACCTTGAAGATCCTCTGTTAGGCTGTTCCTATATGACCAACTCAAACCTCATGGTTACAACACAAACCAATCATGCCACTACTGTGTTGTCTGTTATTCCCGTGTAGCTGTATTGTGTAGTTAACAAGCAATTTTCCCAAGGACATTCATATTCTTGGAAGACACTGGCCCTAATGCTTAAATCACAAAAGTATGGGAGCACTTCTTCCTAAAGACATGACTGTATCCCTTTCAGGGCATTCATAGATAGCAAAGGGCTGGAAACCTAAATTTAAAATATATTTTCTGCAAGTGACCAAATATCCTGGACAGCAGACTATTTTCACTCAATCTAGGCAAACTTCGCCTGCAGCTGTAGCCCTGTGGCATCCGATCCTTTCAGATCTCGGAAGCTAAGCAGGGTCGGGCCTGGTTAGTACCTGGATGGGAGACTGCCTGGGAACACCAGAAGCTGTAGGCTTGGGAGAAGGACCTGGCAACCCCCTTCCAAAAATAAATCTGCCATTGAAAACCCTATGAACAGCAGAGAAGCACTGACAATAGTGTTTCACCTGTTGGACAGAGGGTCGCTATGAGTCGGATACCGACTCGACGGCACCTAACAACACTTAGAGCTAGGACAGTGATCAGTTTACATGCACTTCTAAATGTACCAAAGGCCTCTCCTTGTGTAATAGTAAATTTTCACATTTAGTGCAAAAAATACTCTCCACTTTTTCTTTTTCTTGGTGGTACTGGGAGTTGGACCCAGGGCCTCCCACTTGCATGTTTTGCAAGGGTTGTACCACTGAGCAGCACCGACAGCCCCATTTTTTACTTTTTGAGACAAGATCCCGCTAAATTACAGGGACTGCCTCTGGTCTCGAACTTGTGGTCCTTCTGCCTCTGACTCTCTAGTCCCTAGGATTACAGGCTTGCACCACTGCACAGGGATACTCCCCAACAGGCTGGGTGAAATAGTTTAAGGATTCTTTGAATTAGTGAACTTTACTATTCAGCAAGAACCTATGGTTCATGAGCTAAAATAATCACCTCCAAAGAATGTTTGCAGACTTTTCAGTCACCATGTTGTCTTCTCTGAGGTTTAGCTCAGTTGGTAGAATGCTGATCTGTGTGGAGGTCCGGAGTTTGATTCCCAGCACCACAAAAACGGGAGGATGTGGCAATCTACTCCCAAAGCAATCCTGAAACAATCAGCCATTAAAACCCCTATGAAGGTCCCTGTGGGTGGGACCAGACTAGAAGGCACCCAATGGAGCTCCTCTCTCCTTGGATATACAACCATTTCTCCAAACGAAAGCAGAAATCTCTGCACATAAGAAAAATTAGCATGTCTTACGCGTATTTATTGGAGTGATAGATCCAGGAAGAAACAAAATGCAAATATAAAGTTCTAAGAACTTTATGTAAATATACTGTTTTCTTTTAATGTACCCACGCCACACTGGGCTTTTTTTCTTGTGGTTAGGGGTTGAACTCAGGACTGTGCAGGTAGTTTTCAAGTGCTCAGCCAATGAGCTACATCCCCCAGCCCTCCCCCCCCCACCCCTTTTTTCCTAGAAATCTTGAGACAGGGTCTCATTAAGTTGTGCAGACTGCCTCTGGCCTTGACCTTGCAGATACTCCTGTCTTCACCTCTGGAAGAGTAGCTGTGATTACAGGCATGCGCCACCACACCCAGCTGACATCGGGCTTTCCCCCTGTATTTTTAGTTACCAAAGGCAGTTATTTTCCTTAATATTGATAGATAGCAAAAATTTTTTGAATCCCCAGAACTAGTTTGGCACAGTTTTAAATAAAACTAGCTCATAGTACTTTCCTCTACAAAGGTTAACAAAAAGTTCTTCCAATGACCCTTAAACCTGAGTTGTGTTTGAAATAAAGTTGGAACTGACTGTAAGGCAGTATATGGCATTGTTGTAGATATTTCTGAGACTATTCTGTGGTCTCATCCATAAACGTGCTAAAGTCTATATATTTAGTTTGCTTTAAAACAAAAATTCTAACATCTATTTAATATTTATTTTATATACCTTTCATTAAAGCTAAGGATAAACTGCTTCCTCAACAGCTAACATAGTATTGTCCCTTTCAAATAAACTTCCACATCCACTCAGTTTAACTGGTAAAGTTTTCACATTTAGTCAAAAGTTCTACATAATTTAGCAACTTAGAATAATTCTATCATAATTTGCACTACCAGATTGTGTCAGATATGACCAATGTGTGTGTGTGTTTACAGGAAAACTCTGTGAATCATAACAGGTAAACCTTACAGTACAGATGTTTAATTCATCATGTCTGCTAATTTAAGAGCTAATAAAAATGCTCATTTTCTCCTTTTGATTTGGAACATTACAATATAATTCTACTTAAAACTGAAGACCTTAAGTGCTAGAAATGCACAAGACTTTACAGATCATTCAATTCCTTCCTTACATACAGTTGAAGAATTAAGGCCCACAGTAATTCAGTGATTTCCCTAAGCCCATCAAGTTAGCACAGCCAGTTCAACCCAATAACTCTAACACTACTTCAATTAAACTATGTTTAGCGTGAGAGAAGGACCTGGCAATCCACTCTTGAAACAATCACCCATCAAAAACCTTATGAATAGCAGAGAAACAATGACACACTGCCAGCCACAGCACGGTGTCAGGGAGTGTTTCATCTGTTGTACACAGGATTGCCATGATTCAGACCCAATTCAATGGCACCTAACAACAATGATGTTTAGTGTATTTTAGAAATTTCAATAAATTGTTATTTAAGAGAAGAACTTAGTTTAAATATAAAGGTGACCATAGGCAATATTATAGGAATTCTGAGTGTAGTACAACTATGTAAAAATTACCAAAAAAAATTTTTTTAATTCACTTGTCATTATACTTCATGTTTCTTTGAAGAAGCAAAATAATTCACACTAAAAACAGACTATGTTTAGAAAATTTACCTATTGTGTATTATACTGTTAGAAAAAGATGCTAACAGAAAAAACATTTTACAATGGCAGAAAACATGTACACTAAGGAAATTCCACACCAATCTTTATTTAATAATATTGGGGCCTGAAACAAATCTTGTAATTACCTCTTCCAAATTACATTTTATTCCCTTAATGGTGTGGTTTACACCCACAACCTGAAAACAAGTATGATTAATATACTAGAAATACTTTAGGAGACTCTCTTCGAGACATTTTTTATTAACCATCCAGATCAATGCTTATCTAAAAAACTGAATTTATTAACCTTCTGGTGGTCATTTTAGAAAAGATTTCATAATCAAATAATACACCTAACCAACTTTTGTGTAAGTTTTAGCATTCACATCCTAAATAACAGAAGTCCTATTTTATAAAATCTTACTAATCAAGGTAAACACTATGTCACATGTAAATGAAATTATGAATTCTCTAAACTTTCCATTAATATCTGAAAAACTCAAAATCTATTATATTGATGTATCTATTACTAACCACAAATGTCATGACTGAAGAAGATCTACGGATCTAACTGACAAGAAGCTTGCAGAGTAAATGGCAGAGTAAATCAAACTGTTAAATTTCTTTTGGCTCTAGTTCAGCTTTTCCAAAAAGTGTGTATATCATAGCCAGCAGAACTTTTCTGTAGAATTTTATTTTGAAAATATTTCACTTGAAGATTGATCTAAAAACATTTTAAGATATGAAAATGTTACACAACTTATCGATTACAAATTAATCAGAAAATTCTTCAATTAGGTACACTGTATTAGCTCACCTACATAAAAAATATTGCACATTTTCCTTTGTCTCCAGATGTTACTGATGACTAACCTATATAGAATTCCAAACTATTTTAAAGTTATTCTGTGAAATGTCAACTTCATGAATATCAGAACTAAATGCACTGTAAATAGTTATATGGGTAAACATGCATTTATTCACAGTTGATTTATTTCCTTTAAATAAATGCGTTAACTGCTCAAAATTATTTAAGAACCTATAGAGAGGTAAAAGAGCACATTGTACAAATCTATTTTTAATCTTTATTTTGAGGAAACACTGATCTTGGCAAAAATCTGGCATTATTTTTAAAATCAACTATTGCTGGTAAGAAGGCATCCTTTCAAAATTTTCTGTGTTGCTCTTTTCTTTTTAAATTAAGATTGAAGAAAAGCCATTTGTTTTCAAAGATTCATCCATCACTGCCTAAGTCCATAATCACTAAAAATGGACCTTAAAAGCAGTTGAACACTTAAGTTAAAATGCATTGAGAGCCCCATTTTACTTGTAAGTTATGACTGCCTTAAACTAGGCCACCTACTAATCAAAATTTTCGGAAACTGACAAAATCAGACTATTTTAATGTTATGTAATTGACACAAACCTGCATATACAGTATTCTTCCACTGAGTTGAGCTCATATTATACTTTAAAAATATAAATAAATATATTGTATTATAAGTCCTATTTCTATAATAACCCCAAGATATTTAAATATACTTGTAAAACAGAAGTGGGTGACTGTAAAATATAGTTCCAGACTTGATTATTACTGTCAAACACAAATGTTCATTATACATAACTCTACTGGTGCACTGGCTTGATTGACTCCAGCAATTTCATTTTACAGGAGTGAACCATAATTTATACACACAGAATATATTATTTGAAAATACCCCCAAAAGAAGAAAGTTTAGAAAGCTGACCAAATGTTTTCAAATGAAAAGTAAAGGTCTTTTTCTGGCCCTTTTCCACACCCGTAAAGTTGGAATTTGACAAAAGTCCATGGGTACAATTTATAAACACTGACAAACTATTAAGTTAAAACCATTTTCTTTGGGGAAGGTGCGAGGAAGTACCTTTAAAACCTGTTATACAAAATTCCAGCTGCCTTTTTATAAAAGTATGTTGCTTAGATTAAAATCATAAAATTAAGGTGCAAGAGTTTAACAAAAATGAACTAAAGAGCTTTATTGACATCACAGTACATTCAAGAATAATTTTAAGAACATTACAGCTGAAAGAGAATGGCATGTTTATACTCTTATGCACTATTTTCTGAAAAATGTAATACAAAGAAATCCTATTAAGTAACTTGGAGCAGCATTTGGAAAAAGTACACCTATTTACAGATTAAAAAAAAAGATTCTGGTTTCACCTACACAGCCACATTGTGCCTCTATAATGAGACAAGCCCTTAAAACTCATGGAATTTTTTAAAACAACATCATGGCATTCTTGCCACATCATTCCTCAGCGCTTACGACGGGGAGGAGTTGTTGATCTGGAAAAAAAAAGGGAAAAGACAAAATTTAAAAATAAAAATGTATTTTAAACTAAAACTCTGCAATTTTAAATAAATACTATTATATAGGATTTCTACCATTATTTAAAACTATGATCATTTATCAAGTACCAAACTGAGTTCATTAAAGAGAGAGAGAAAGGACACTTTCAACTTTGAATAAATTCAGTCAAAATTTTTTTTTAAATCAGACAAAATACTTTAAAAAGTATACTACCTTGATCGGGACTTAGACTTGTGTTTGCGGCTTGCCTTCTTACCAGACCTTTGAGATTTCTCCATGGATCGCGATCGACTATGTTTAGGCTTCTTAGCCTTCTTTTCTTTGCTACTTCCTGGAGATTCAGAACTGCTCCTTCCACTAGAATCAGAGCCTGAATGCTTTTTACTATCTTTGGTAGTACTCTTCTTACTATCCTGTCTAGAATCATGTCTTATGATTTTAACAGATATAGAACCACTCCTAGAGAATGTTCTTTCACTTTCTCGTTTCCTTTTTAACCTATCATCCTGACTACTGAACTTAAAATCTTTTTCTTCCCTTTTTTGTTTCTCTTTTCTTTTATCCTGTTCACGTTCTCTTTCTTTGTCTTTCTTTTTCCTATCTTTATCTACACTTCGACTCCTTTCCCTTTTCCTCTCTTGTTCTTTAGCCTCACCTTTATGCTTATGACTGCTCCCACTAAGATTTCCACGTTGATCCTCAATTTTACGCCTATCTCGACTCCTACTGCGACTGGAACGATTGGTTCGTCTATCCCTTGAGCGACTTCTACTTCTACGTCTCTCTCGGGAAGGACTCCGATTTCGTCGTCTTTCTCTTTCAATGCTACTTCTATTAGATCTCCTCCTATCTCTAATCTTTGCCCTTGCCCTATTGCTATCTATTTTAATTCTTCGAGAGTAGCTTCTACTCCTGCTACGTCTAGCTTTAATCGTTGGAGATCTACTCCTACTATGTCTCTTTTTCCTTTTAGGAGAAGACGACCGAGAAGAAGTGCGACTACTACCTGAGCTAGAACTGTATGAGGAACTAGAAACTGTACTACTACTACTACTAGTTCTGCTATTGCTACTGGAACTACCACTACTAGAACTTCCAGATCTACTTCTTCCTTGTTTCTCTTTTTCTTTATGATCTTTTTTGGGTTCTAAAATGGATGTAGTTTCATGTGGAGTTCTTTTCTTTTCATTAACCACATCACCATCTGCTTCTCTTGCTTCTAGTAGGGATAAACTATTTTGCTCTTTATGGATAAATTCATTCATCTCTTTTGTAGCCCTTTCTGTTTGTTGCTTTTCTTCTGAAATAGAAAAAGACAAAAAGATTAAGGAAAGCTAAATATAAAATGAAAAACTCATACCACCAAACTTAAAGTTACTAGGCTATAACAATAAAAATGCACTATTTATACAATGAGGGTACAGCCAGGAGCAGTGGCACATGCCTATACTCCCAGCAACCTGGGAGGCGGAAGCAGGAGGATCTCAAGTTCAAGACCAGAGGCAGTCTGCATAATTTAGCAAGACCCTGTCTCAAAAAAAATAAAAAATATGGGGGTCAGGGTGCAGGTCAGTGGTACAGCACTTGCAAAGCATGCAAGCATGAGGCCCTGGCTTCAACCTCTAGTACCGCCAAAAAAACAAAAAATAAAATTAAAAAAAAAAAAACAAACAAAAACAATTAGAGTACAAATTATATAAGTAATTCAAAAAGTTCTAGTAGCAATCTTAGAATAGAAAGAAACAAGTAGAATTTCAATGTTTTATTAAACTCAACATATCAAAATTACCATTTTAATATTTAATCAATTAAGAAATATCAACACATTCTGTTTTTCATGTAAAATCTCTGAAATCTAGTATTTTATACCTGTGGCACATCTCAACATACAATAGCTACAGTTCTAGTGTTCAAGAGGAAATGTAGTTGGTTAGCTACTATTCCAGATAGCTCAGCAACAGTAATAAGACGTGGAGGTGCATGTGAAGGAAGAAAAGATTTTCCTTTTGTTGAATTACAGCAACTTAGAGGTAAATAAGCTTCCACAAAATTTTTAGCCACTAATTCTTCTTAATAATTATCTTTGAATGTCTAAGTAAAATTGTTTTTGTTTGTTTGCTTGTTTTTGGTAATACTTGCTGGTTGAACCCAGGGCTTCGCACATACTTTGTAAGTCCTGGACCACTGGGATGTACCCTCAGTTCCTGCCCTCCTTTTTTGTTTTTTGAGACAGGGTGCTGCTAAATTATCCAGGCTGCTCCTGGCCTCAAACTTGGTATCCTCTTGCCTTCTGAGTTACTGGGATTACAAGCGTGTGCCACCATGCACTCAAAATTTTTCAAAAAGGAAATTCTCAGTAAATATTCTTTCATTATCCCTAAAAACTGTACTCATATAAAGTATTTTAAGTAATAAACTCCTACTATTATCCCTAAATATCCTAGCTACTTTTTAATACTGTTATAAATACACTTCCTCATTTTGAGTCTGTTTTCAAATCAATAATTTTAACAAGAAATAAAAATAATTTAAATAGCTTGGCTTACAGGCACTGGAATGAATGGCTCCTAAAACAAAAAAATACTGTGACCTTGATTTCAGTTATATCACATATTATGTATAATCTAGCCTCAAATTCTATCCTCTGATATTTTTAGTTTGATTTAAAAATTAAAGTACATATAAAATGGACAGAAACTACACACATCTAACAGATATACCTTCCATCTGTTTATCATGTAATAGCTGCTGTTCTTTTTCTTTTCTCCAGAAAGCTTCCTGTTTTTGCCGGATTCGATGCCGTAATTCTTCATCATCAGTGTCAGATGACTCAGAGCCTCTGTCGCTTCTCTCATCTTCACTGTCTCCTGATCCATAACCACCCAGTCCACCTGTGTGCATAAAGCTCAATCTATCATATGAAAAAATCATAATATCCATTAAAAACTTTTTAAGGTCTGAAAAGAAAGCTCATTTCTTTCTTACATTGCCTTTTCCTGGAAGAATATGCTTATTCAGGGTGGGGAGAAGCATAAATTCAAATGTTTAAGGACTTCACAGAACCCTCAAGCAAATGTTACTTAGTATCTTATTTTTTCTAAAATATTTTACATATTTTTTACCATTACAGAATCATGAGGTTCTTCACTATCCATGCTAACCAACAAAACCATTTAAAAGAACAGCAATGGAGCCTCACTAAAGCTTAATCAATTCAAGTACTTTAATAAAATTTATCATGACTGTGAAAATATTTCTAAAGTTAACGCTTATACTGTTCAAACTTTTGGAATCTAGGTAGGACGATAAGCAATTTTTCCGTAAAAAACTAGAATACTATAATTCTCACTGGCAAAAAAATGGTATGAACTACTCCCCATCCTGAAGTGATCTAAGAATAATCATAACAAAGTTACATGAGCCTTTTGTTCTATCCATTTCTCTTGTTCCTCACAGAAATTAATATGAACTGAAGATTTGGAAAAGGCAAATTTGAGCTTCAGAACCTTGATAATATATCATGCAAATAATATATTATGAATACATCACTACTTCTATAATAGATAAATCCTTTTCCTGTATGTTAAAACTTGACTTGCTGCAACAAAATTCATACAAGTCATTACTAGTAGACAGGTAAAGCCCTAAAGTACATATGCAATAATTCTGAATGTAAGCTTAGATACTCTCATGGCTATATTATGACTTTTTAAGTACTATATATTATTATATATATGATATGCATATTGGAGCAATAAATGAGGAAATCTTTCATTTGACTTGCCCCAGTAAAGTGTAAATTAGCCATCACAATTATAATCATGCCACTGTGATTGCTTTAGTTAAAAAAAAAAAAAAAAAAGGTAAAGCTTTTAGAGACTGATACAACCCTAAAGCTTAGGTTTTATAAACTGAGTAGGAATAGCTGAGTTTCAAAACAGAACATGTAGAGAGACAACATGTAGTGGTGAAGTAAGTGTGATTTTCCCTTTAGGCCCTCTCACAAATAAAGAGAACACTTACCGAGTCCAGTGAGGGAAGCCAGTGCACTGGACTGTGCCAGCTGTTTTGCAGGAGCTTTGTATCACATCAACAACAGGAACAACATGTTAACACAAATAGCCACGATTTCATAGTCATGAGAGTCTATGGTATTGTTAAATCTACTACTATTGCTGCTTTTTGGGGAGAGAAGAAACATTAAAAACATAACATTCATTTTAGACCAGTAGCATGTCTGGCTCTGAAATTATAATTCTGATGTGAACTGAAATTGGTTTATAAGGAGGAAAAATGTTGACTGGTACACCTGTATGTCTATTTCTGAGATACAGTACATAATGTAATTTTTGCTTTCAATGCTTTTTAAAGTGTTACTAAAATTATGGGGAAGGGTGGAAATCACTTGCTTCTGTTAGAATTACAACTGGTAAAACTGTGAAATCTCTGAAGGTTCATAATTCAAAGTTCTCTGCCAAAATAAACTATATTAGAAGTCATATACCAAGATCATGGTATCTATTAAAAAAATTAGGTGAAATAAACTGAACATTAAGAACTTCCCATAATACATTTTATGGGACAATAGCATAGCTGCTAATTTGTGCTCAGGAAGGTCAGACAGGACAGAATTATTTGTATAGTTTCAATATGGTGCCTACAAAGCTAATCTTTCTCAAAGAGTTAAATCATGCAAGAAGACAATATTTAAATATCTGAATGTAATCCAGAGGACAACAAAAAAGTCCAAAATAGTCAATGAAACCAAATCTCCCCCACAAAACCAAAACCAAGAACACCCACAATATACCTTTTGTTGCTTTCCGGTGGGCATCTTTGGCCACATAATAAATTTCTTCATCTGTGACATCCAGCAGAATTTCAGTCAGAAGCATTTTTGTCAGCAACATCTAAGGAATAACATTTCATACAGTTTTTGTAAATTAATTATGATTACTAATATAGCTTGACTATTCTTTTTTTAATTTAAATGAAAGCCATTTTAATAAAACAATTTAAGATCAGATCAGCCATGCTTCTTGTTGTTGTTACATGCTGCCAAGTTGGGTCTCACTCATAGTTACCCTCATATGGTTTTCAATGGCTGATTACTTTGGGATTGTTTTTGGGAGTGGATTGCCACATACCTCTCCCATTTTCCCAGTGCTAGGGGTCAAACTCAAGTCCTCAGGAAGTGCAGAGTAGGAGCTCTACCAACTGAGCTAAACCCCAGCCCTAGCCCTGCCTAGGAACAGAATGTCTTGAAAATTACTCTACAACCTCAAATGTAAAAAAATTTCAAAATCATAGGCCTCAAATAAATATTCCTAATTTATCTATAGAGAAAATGAATTCTTATCCTAGAAACAAAAAGTAAAAAGGTATGTTTTGTTTTGCTTTTGTAAGGGCGTTTTTAAAGACAGAGTCTTGCTATGTAGCCCAGGCTGGCCTCAAACACCTACTTCAGCTTCCTGAGTCCAGGGATTACAGATATGTACCACAGTGACTGACCTAAAAAGTTCTTAACAAAAATTTCCACAAGTGTTTTAAGTTGAAAAGCAAATCCTTTCATTTAAGAATACTGGTAAGCATGACAATTATACTAGTTTCTTAAGTCATTTATGAAGGTTAGGTTAAAAATTGGAGGAAGAAAAAATAAGAAAAATAAGGACAAAGATGTTATTCTACTCTTTCAGATGAAGTCCTTTTATTCTTGACTACTATAATATACTCAAACACTAAAACAACATCCTTAAGTAATAGTTACTATATAAAATGAAGAAAGTACAGGCAGGGCATGATTGAGCCTGCCTGTAATCCCAGCATTCCAGAGGCTGAGGCAGGAGAACTGATACAAGTTCAAGGCCAGCTTAATCTGTATAGCAAGATCCAGGACAGCCCGAGCTACACAGCAAGACCCTGTCTCAAAAAGGAGAGGGGAAGATTTGGGGGGGTGTGGAGGGGGCTCAAAGAATACAAAAGATTTGAACTAAGAGCTGGATTCTTGCCCTGTCTTGACTATCACCAATTATTTGCAATGCAGACTCTTAGTTACCCTAGTCTGTGTTCCCAATTACTCATCTATTAAAATGAGAGCAGACTGAAACAGCGATTTCTAAATACATTCCAGAGATCATTAGTCTTTCAATGTGGTAAATGTAGCATATTATATTCCCAATCTCACAAAGTGACAATACACTTTATAGATAACAAAAGCCTTGAAATTTTTCACAAGAGAAAAAAAAAGCATTCACAATGAAGAAATATATTTGTGTTCTATCTCAATGCTTCCTTATTTTTGGTGATGCCTTTTAATCTTTCTCTATATTTCTACTTAAAGAAAATCACACACTTTAGAAAGTAATAGATCAGTAAATGTTTTCTTCGTTCTTGTATAGTAAAACATTACTTAATTACATCACTGGTATTAAGAAATGGGCCTAATAACTACTTCATAGGCTATAATTTTTTATATAAGTATTAATTAGATTTTTGGAGAGTGGGAGAGATACTAGGGGTATTATCTGAATTTAGTAGACATGATTTCCCTAGCAAATGTCTATATGAATAAATATTTTGTAACTGTTTTTAGAGTTCTTAGTTTAAATGTTTTAGATAGTCAGTCAATCGTTTTTTTAAAAATTACAAATAAATCCCTGTGCATAGTAAGAAACTTAACATTCTACCATTTGATACTCTTTCTCTTCTTCAGTCATCTCTGGTTCACTATGTTCTTCTTGAGGAAGTGGAGATGGACTTCTGGTGACTTTTCCACTACTTGCAGCCTCAATGTTTTCAGCATCCTCATCCTCTTCATCACTATCCTATAAAAAGAGTACAGTAAGCCAAATTATGCTTACAATATGAAGCTGATGAAACAAATATAAACATATAATTGGTTTTTCAGTTACTTTTTTTTTTGATGCTGAGGGCTGAACCCAAGTCCTCACAGATGCTAAGTATGTACCTTACCACTGAGGTACACCTCCATTGCCTTTAAATTATTTTTTTAATTATTATTATTTTTTTTTTTGGGAGAAAGAGTCTCATCATGTAAGCTAGGTTGGCTTTGAACTCACACGTTAATTCTCTTGTCTCTGCCTCATGAGTGCTGGGATTATAATGAACACCACCACTCTCAGCTGAATTACTTTAAAAAATAAATAATTTGTTATGGTGTTTAAGATAAATGAGTCCATTTGGTAATTTAAAGTATAAACTAGGAAGAAATGCAAGATTACTAGAGGGCTTATGAAAATCAATTAATTTTTTTGCTGTTTCTCCTTAGTCGATTTTGACTTTATTTTGTAAATAACCAGAAAAACATGAGACAGATTTAATGAATATCCATTAATATGATGGCTCTGAAAATGACCGGCTTATAAAACTTTGGATAAATGGACCAGAGAAATATTATACACTATTACTTTTACAAGTACACTATACATTATTACTTTTCCTATATATGTAAGCTATTTATCTAAAATCATGTGACTTAATATGAAAATTTTCTGGTCACTTCCAAGATCACATTTTTCCCTGAAACTCAGTGAAACTTGCTTCTTTTTGGCTTTTTTTTCAAGTTCTTTTAATGGACAGATAAGACGTTAGGTCTACTTCAGATGGAGCAAATTGAAGCAATTTGTCTCTATCTTTGTATGATTCTAGGTTTTAGTATCCAGATACCATACCCTAAACAAGGGACCCTTCTATAGTCAAAGTACCACTACACAGTAACTTTTAGCAATCCTAGTAAGTAAAAGAAAAGATGACCACCTAAATATTACTAAAGAAAGACTCAAAACCGAGAGACTAATACATGCAACACAAGTCCAAAGGCATTTGGGAGGAGAGAGAACAATTTCTAAAATTTTTGACTATATTTCATGTGAGGATTCTTGGTAAACTTTTTTTCTTTTTCTTGATGTTTCTTATTTTCATTACATCCAGAACAAAAACAGGGATTTGGCATAGGTCTTTTGAGAAAAATAAATTTAATTTATGGCATTTAAGGAAAACCAATGGTCTACCAAAAATCCAGTTATCCCATAGTACCTGGGACTTATTTCTGAAGCAGAAAATGGCCTTGAGATGAAAAGCCATTTCCACACTGACTAGTGATGTGGCTGTTACACCAGATAGCCCCACGTTATTGCACAACAGAAAAAATTCCTCTCATTCAACTCAATACTGTCTAACTGATGAAGACCCAAGGATTCAAAACAGCTACTTTCAGTGTTATGTCAAAAATAACAGAAATTATTTCATTCTCTAAGTATATATTTAAATATTCATAAATTTATTTCTCTACTGCCATTGAATATACTTTTGTTTTATACAATCCACCATTAGGGAGTCAGCAGCACCATAATGTAAGAATATAAATTTGTTTATAAAAATAAGTCTTACCAAGAATTCCATTGAACAATATATCCTAGGAATAAAATGTTTTATAAGCTCACTGCCTCCTTTCTCTTCATTTATCCTCAATAACACACATATAAAAAACATAAACCCCACCAGGCTTAGTCGCTCATGCCTAATAATCCCAGCATTTGACAGGTGGAAGAAGCAGGATAGTGAGTCTGAGGCCAACCTGAGCTATATAGTAACTTCCTTTCCACCTTGGGCTACCTAGGAAGACTATCTCATAAAAATGCCCCTAACAAAAACAGTAGTAAGCCCCCATAAGACCCAACATACTTACAACAAGTAATCTCATGAACATCTGCATGTTTCTATAGTTTAAAATATCTACTTCAATAGAATTATAACGGTGTTTCATGTCAGGGCACCCTACTTACAAATTTACTTCTCTGAGGTAAACGAGGGCCATCTATTCCTCCAGCATCTTCTGTGGTCTTCTTTTCTTTTTTGGACAATTGTGAACGTTGTTGTTCCATTCTTTCTTTCTCTAATTTCTTCTGCTTTTCACGTTCCATTTTTTCAAGACCTTCACGAATCCAAGCTGGAAGAGTCCTGCGTTTTACAGCATCTGTTTCACACAGGAAAAAAAATATTTTCAAGTCAATTAAATAAAAAGTCATAATAAATAAATGAGTTCCTTATTCTTGATTTTCTACGAACTTTGTGAGTAAAAACAAAATCCATTAATGCTATGCTTCTCTTTAAAACCACTACTTTAGTAGCAGCTTACAATTTGCCAGGGCACAACAAAAATCACATTAAACTGTCACCTCATTTAATCTGTACAAAAGCCCTCAGAAATCATTCCTACTATTCCATCTCTTTTGTAAGTGAGGAAACTGAGGCTCAAAGAGATAAAGCAATGTACCCAACAGTAAAAAGCCAGTAAATTGTGATGGGGGCTATTTCAGGGCCAAATTCTTATACTAAGCTGCTACCTAAACTATGAAAACAGAACAGAGTCAAACAAAAGCACAAGTACGTTTTCACACTAAGAATTCATTAAGTTAAAGAGGAAGGAAAAAAAAAGAAGTTAGATGTTTCCTAAAATATAAAAGCCTGCAGCTGTACCACTGTGGCATCTAATCCCATCAGATCTTGGAAGCTAAGCAGGGTCGGGCCTGGTTAGTACTTGGATGGGAGATTGCCTGGGAACACTAAAGATAATGTAGGCTTGGGAGACGGACCTGGCAACCCATTCCCCAAAATCAATCTGCCATTGAAAACCCTATGAATAGCAGAGAAGCACTGACAATGTTTCCTCTCTTGTACATAGGGTCACTATGAGTCGGACACTGACTGGACAGCACCTAACAACAACAAAATGTTAAAAGGCTTAAGTGTTTTGATCCATTAAATGCTGGACTTTCAGATAAAATGTGGCATAAATATGTAACTTGTCACTAACAATAAACTAGCTCTAATATATTATTTGAAAGTTGAAAGTTGAAATTTTCTGCTGGACTTCTTATAGAAAGTGAAATAATGAAAGGATAATTGATCTGGCAGCAGTATATCTCATGAACTGAGAGTGGAAAGAGACCCATGACAGAGAATAATTAACCTTAAAAGCGGGGAAATACTCATATATCAAAATAATGTACTGAAATGTCAATATTGAAGAAAATATGAAGATACTGTGGTCATCAAAAATTTACATTTAATCATAAACTCTATGGTTTAAAGATTTAAAGAAAACCTTTCACAACTTCATATATTTTAGATCAGTTTTTTTTTTTATTTAGGATTTATAAGTATAAAATGACACAGACCTTTTGGTCTGTTTAATTTTTTTTTCTGGTTTTCTCAGAGTCTCACAATCTAACCCAAGGTGGCCTCAAACTTACAATCCTCCTGCCTCCGCCTGCCAAGTGCTGAGATTACAGGCATGCATTACCCCATCTGGCTAAATGATAATGTTAAGTACTAGAACAACTTAAGAAGACCTTTTTTATAGTGATAAACAACCTTTTTTATAGTGATAAAACATCATGCCAACTGTGGTTCAGCAAACTTAAGTTAAATAGCTACCAATTTGTGGAGGCTCCTGCTTCACAGGAAGTGCAATAGGTGAACGCTGCCGATCCCTGAATGATGATGGCCTTTCTCTTCGATTCTGAGGAGGTGCTGGAGGTCCTGGAGGTCCTGGTTGCCAATAAGGAGGATGAAATCCACCTTGCGGTGGACCAAAAGCAGCCCCATGCTGAAAGAGTATTGCATTTTATTTTTCTTCAATTTAATACAATATATTCTCTGGGACACACGCGTGTTATGAACTGGGACAGTAGAAATCCATGTGTGCAGCAAATCCAAGAATTCCATGGTTCTAATATCCACTGATATTTTGTAGCCCCAAGAACGTAGGCTTATTTTTCTCAAGAAAAAGATTTTCTGCCTATGTAAACGCAAAGAGCCTTCTAAAAGCCAACTGATACACTACTTCCAACTACCGAAAAGGATCATATATATACACAAGCACCATAAGTGAGTGTGTGTGGTGTGTGTGTGCGCGTGTGTGAATCTTTTCATTTTGAATCTATTTATAAACCCTACCTATACCAAGACATGAAATACCTATCTTGGTTACTTATTTATTTAATTTGGAGACAAGGTCTTGCTATGTAGTCCAAGGTGACCCTGAACTCACAATCCTCTCCCTCTGCCTTCTGAGCACTGGGCTTACAGGTGCACTACCACACTCGGCCACTGTTCTTTAACTAGAAAATTCAGGAAATTTTTCTGTCAATTTCAACTTCCTATTTCTAATGAATTCAAGTTATTTCTATAATCTTTCAGAATATGTTCATTTATAACCAAAGAAGCTTACTGAATTACTACAGTAAATATTTCTAGCAATCTTGCAATTTTTAGAGGCTGAGATCAGTTCCCAATAGAGGTCTGTCGTTAGTGTGGGGTTCACCAAGTAAAACTAAGGTAAGAAGCTCTCTCCTACTATATTATTTCAAAAACAAAACAAAAACTGTCATATGTATACTGCAAGTGTGAATATAACTACTATTTGAATAAGAATACCTAGGAGATTACTGTCTTAAGGTCAACATATTAAATCTATTTTAAATGGCTGATTAAATATATGAGGTTTTTCAATATTTTAAATTACAACAGTTTGGTTTACAAAGTAACAATTGCAATCAGTTATTTCTCAATGGCATCTCACATTATAATTTAAGGGTCGAGCCTAGCAGAGTGGATAAAATAAAGTCTACATAATAACTATTCCCCATAGAGTTCTATGTCCCTAGGAATGAACTGAATGTTACAAAGGAAATCATGTACAACTCCATTAACATGTCAGAATGGGAAAGAAAAACAAAACACCACCAAAAAACAAAACAAAACAAAAAATATCACTTGAAAAAGCGTAATTCTACATAAAATGATTTGCAGTGAGGAAGATAATCTCTGTTCACGTTTTACTCCTATCTCAACCATAATCTATGATTGATAAATAATGTTTTCAACTACCGTGTATTTTCTAAACTTTATTTAACATTTAAATATATCACTTAAAATTAGAAAAGGCGGCACCATATAGCTATTGCACTTATACCTCTTTCATTTTATCCAAAATTTTCCCTAATGATCCGTTATACTATTTTCCTAACCAAATAAAAATTCAGAAAACAAAAATCTAATGATTTTAATACTCAAAAGTTGATAAAATTTCTGAGACACTATATGTGCTTATCTGTACAACTCTGACAAGTGAAACACACATCTTAGGTATTCTTGATGAGACACTTCCAAAGAATGGATTACGTGCACATCTATGATATTAAAGCAACAAAATATCTTTCACCTGATAGTCAAACTGGTTCACTGGCCCCACTGCAAAATTATCGGGTGGTCCACCAAAGTTGTGATTGTTCTGGTTAAATATATGCCTGTTGTCAGGGGCAAATTCCCCACTGTCCTGACTGTTGCTGTCTTCAGAAGGAGGAACAATGTCCATTGGGCCTGGTGTTGGTGGCATCCATGGCTGATCTGGAGGGGGATGTGGGGGCTGCTGATGCATTCCCCATTCTATTTAGGATTTAGGCATAAAAACATTCAACAGGGGGTTATAACAAAATCAACACAAATTTTTAAGATCTCAAGAAAGCTAGATTTTTCAGTAAAGATAGATTTAAGAAAACAACTATGACTTCTTGGTCAAATTCCTTTTGTATATCTTTAAAATAAACAATGAACTATAAACTATCTCATAAATAATTTAAATAGGTTAATTCCATGCTAATTCACATCCTAAACAAATGGAAAGCAAATGGCCAAAGTTATTTTTAATGAATGTAACAAAGTCCAAAGCAAGTTTTTTGTTAAAATTTTCTATTCTTGTTCAGTAACATCATAAAAATAATACTTTAAAATTTCATATAATTTCTTTCTTCCATGAACACATTTATCCTCACAACATCCCTGTGAGGTAGGGAGAAATCAGGTATTATTTTTTCTAATTTCAAGAGGGAAACTGAGGCACACAGAGGTAATTAACTTCCACAGGGTCACAAAGAAAGCCAACAGAGTAAAATTTGGGGGAGGCGGGTGGAGGATAGGGTGATGTCAGGGTGAGTCATTCATACTTGAATGAGGGAACTAAAACATTTTCAAACTTGGAAATTTGGCTTTCAAGAATATAGAAATGATCCACTCCATAGTATCAAAGATTAGAATATTTGTTATTCTTTTCAAAGTAATGTTAGGTAGGGAATTCTTTCCTGTGTTTTCAATTCTTAACAAGTAATATGAGAAACAATAGATAATAGCAAAAGGGGGATATGACTTAACCATCAGCATACCCAAATGTCAAATTCCACTATAATTTGAAGAGATTAAAAATAATAATACAACCATGGAAAAGTGAATTAGCATCAAAGAATCTAAATCATACTGTGAATTCAAAAAACAAACAAAAAATAAAACAGACAAAAAAACGTATGAAGATCATCACTATCTGAAAAAAGGGAAGAAAAAGGGTGGATGGGAAGGGCAGAGTATATTTGACAGACTTATTTGTCACATAGTGACACAATTTTTCTTTAATTGGAGGCTACACATGTTTTACTCTGCCAGTGCTGCTTCTGAAAAGGCCAGAGGTTGCAAAGAGAGACAAAGAATGCTCTCGTCCCTAGATGCCAAGTGAGGTTTCCAGAGTGTTCCCAGCCCCTGTCAGCCTAGGAATGAAGAACCAAGAAAAAAATCAAACTGAGTGCCACAATGCTAGTAGACTGAGTACAGAATAATTTTAACCACAAAATGTCAAGATCAAATCAAAACTGCCTATTCTTTAAGGAGCATTAATTTCAAGAAGTCATAAAACTAAGCAAATTAAACAATTTACTATTAATTGTAATTTCATTTTTAAAAAGTCCTAAAACCTGGAAAACTTAAGCAACAAACCTGGTTGCCACATTCTGTTAAAGTTTGAATCCCCTTGAAAATTCCCATGATTGTTTGGACCAGATTCCATTGTAGACATATCTTGTCCATTTGGCATCATTCCTGGTGGTTGTTCTACAATGCTTTGCTGTCCTGAAGCTTCTCTTTGGGCAATCCAAGCTTGAGCCAACGCGGCCCAGTCAATCTGGCCTAACATAAATTTAACACCAAATTTAGCATTTGGAAGGTAGAAGGTAAAAGAATAGTTCCTCTGTGTAAAATAAGCATCTCAGTTATTCATCACTACAGACTGTAAATAAACAATGTTATGCCTAAAGGATTATTAGAAAATAATCTATATTCAAGCAACAACATAAACTACTTAAGACTTTCAAAAAAGGACTGCATAAAAAATCTCTTAACCCATTTCTGAGTTTTTAAAAAGTCATGCTTCTTCCCCTTTTACATCACCATAAAATAAATAATCAAACTCAATCATTTCTTTCTCTAACACATCCTGTTCTCTGTCTATGCCTATCTTTCAGTATGCAGACCTTGGATTAGTATAGCTATCTATCCTTGTTATTCCTCATGGCTGCCCTTCTTTAACTAAGATTCTCTTCTATACCCAAAGCATGTTTCTGTAACAACTGCTTTGCTATTCTTTAGTCAAAATTCACTGACTCACTATCTTGAAGATCTTCCCTTTTTTTCCCTTAGTATCTCTACTAACATTTTAAGATCTTACATTACAAATAAAGTAAGCAAAGTAACAGATACACTGTTTTCACATCCTATTTTGGTTAAAGATTAAGTAGACATCCTCATACACATTTGTTGGGAAAAAAATAGCAAACGGCATAACCTGGGCAGAGTTAAACTTGGTAGTGTGTAACTACAATTTTCCAAATCTGTAACTATGGCCTTGCAAACATAGCTCTTTTACTAAGAAAATAACTGGACAGGGCTGGGGATATAGCTCAGTGGTACAGCACCTGCTTGGCATATGTAAGGTACTATGTTCAATCGCCACCACCAAAAAAACCAAAAAGTACAAGTGAATAATGATATGTATATGAGATTATGATAATTGTCTCAAAAAGTGAAAAGCTTCTCAAGTATCTAAAAGTCGTTTTGCTATATTATTATAGTTCAATCCCATAACAGAATGTAGCTATTAAAAGAAAATAAAAGACTATTAGAACAAAAGTGGTAGCACACGCCTGTAATCCCAGCATTTGGGAGGTGAAGGCAGAAGCACAGTAAGTTTGAAGTTAGCATGGGCTACATAGGAAGACCTTGCTGAAAAATAAAAGAAGTGGTAACAGATTTCTCAGTTAAGGCAGAGAACTGTAAATAGTCATATGGATGAAACAAAATTCGTCATAGTTAAATAACTGTTTAAGTAATAGATGAGGACTTCCTATACTCTTCTTTCTGCCTTTATAAGCTTAAAATATTCCATGGTAAGAAATCTTAAAACCACAGTTGAATATGATCTAATTTTAAGAGTCAGAATTAACAACAGAAATATGTTCTTATTTCTTAAGCAACAAATTGTATACTTTTTTTCTTTAGAAAAATAAGACTAAATCAGTTTTGCAACATAAAATCTCCATAGAGCTTTCTATCCTTTAAGAAAGACTTTCAAAGAAAAATGCATTTCTTACTATATGGAAACGCTATTTATAAGATTACATTCTGATCATAAAATGATTCAACAAACCAATCTTAATTTTACCACTTATCTCCTACCCATCTCCAAATATCCACCCCCCCACTTGCTTCCAAATTCAACTTTTTCCTTACTTGGATCCTGCTGGTGCTGAAATGACTGCATCCACTGTTGTTGGTTCAAGGGCCATTGCTGCCAAGGCTGTCCTCCTTGATCCCACATCCTTTCTTTAAAAATATATTGATTTTCTATCTTCAACAAATTAAACATAGTTTAAAAATTACAGTGTGAGCTCTTCAATCTTCAAATCTTACAGGTCAGAAATTATTATATGAATTATATGATTATACATTTATGTGATGAAAGCTCCTGATCAATACGTTGCCAGAGGCAACTAAAGTTTTAGGTTGCAAACAAAAGCAGAAAACTTTGTGTTAATGATGGTATCAGAGTTTGGTAGCAAGTATAGCTCTAATCAATTTAGCTCAAAGGCAGGATGCGCATGAGCGCGCATGCGCGCACACACACACACACACAATTTTCCTCAATATAAATCTTTAGAAATCTAATTATTTTGAAGATTATTAGAAAACAGAGATTTAGGCCAGGAGCAGTGGCACATATCTGTAATCCCAGCAACTTGAGAGGCAGAGGTAGAAGGATCACAGGTCTGAGAACAGAGGCAGCCTGCATTACTTAGTGAGACCCCATCTCAAAATAAAAAGTAAGAACTGGGCCCAAGGTGCAGCTCAGTGATAGAGGACTTGCAAAGCATGTGTAAGTACTCAACCCTGAGTTCCGGGAAAAACAAACCCCAAAACCAAAAAAACAGTGGTTTACTCTCCCCCCAACCAAGAATCCTTTAAAAGAATAACCAAATAGCTGTAGCTGATGAAGAAAGTTCTTTTTATGAATAATTATAACTAATAAATGCAGAAGGTAAAACAGAAGTAGAAAACTGCTATATTGGCCAGATATAACAATAGTTTCAGAAAACTTTGGATGAAAAGTTGGTAAGAAATCAGAAATTCAAAGCTTGCCAAGATATTACCCTCAAATATTGATGTATCCCAGTATTATGTTACCAGGATTATTATGAATTTGTTTGTTTGTTAGGTGCCGTCGAGTCGGTATCCGACTCACAGGGACCCTCATAGGGTTTTCAATGGCTGACTGGTTCGGGATTGCCTTGGGAGTGGATTGCCAGGTCCTTCCCCCATGTGTGCGGTGCTGGGAATTAACTCAGGACCTCAGAGACTGCAGCGCAGTGCTCTACCAACTGAGCCAATAGTCTCGCCAAAAAGGTTTACCTGAATCTAACTGAGCTTCCAATGTAAAGAAATTAGAGGATAAAAGACCAAAAGATTGTCTCTAATTCCTATTTCTTAACACGTAAATAGCATGAAAAAGGGAGAGAGAGTACTCTGTTAATAACTATTAAATTTAAGAAATGAGAGGAGATTATCTTCCCACCCAAGTAACAAGAAAAGCTTTTTGCTACCTTAAGAAATTAACCAAAATATAAACACTCAACCTTCAGAGAAAAAAAACATACTATTGATTACTGCTTGGATATCACCACAGTTGCCCACTTTTCTGAAAACTTTTCTAATAAAAAGTTTAAAATCCCTACAAGTCTAATACCTTTGTACTTTATCCAACACACATAACTGTTCAAGAATCAATGACATAATTATGTTTCTTCGTAATTTCTGTATCCCAAAGCTTAGCATACAGCAAGCACTAATAAATGTTTACTGAATGAATCCTCCTAGACTGTTCCTTTCCTCTATCCTAAAAATAAGACAAAAGCAAGCCTTAATAAGAAACCCAGATTAAGAAGGAAATAAAAATATCAACCCTAACAGGATAACTGGTTATTACCATTCAGGATTAAGCTTTGGAAGTTGTCTTTTGCAGCATTCTCAGAAAGTTACATAGTTCTACCAGTGGCAGATTCTGAGGCCTGGACTGAGTAACACTGTAAGGTGCATTTCTTTGTCACTTTAATTTACTTATGAGTCACATGTATTTATCTTCTAGTTACAGTAATGTAGTCCATTACAATGACATTATTAGAACATAGCAAAATAACCACTATGTGGCACCACAACTTAGGCCAACAACTAGAATTGGATATCATCAGTTCCAATCTAAATATATATTTTTTCTAATTTCTCTTTAATGTTTCTTTCTTCCCCCCTTTTTCCCTCTCCTGTTTCCCAACTGTAACTTGAAAGCCCTCTAAAGCTAAATCAGTCATCAGAACCCTTGAAAAGTAACTTCAATTACAATTTTAATTAAAGTTAGTAAATATACAAATAAATAGAAACACCAAAAAGAAATACTAACTACTATTTTAACTGACCTCAGAGGTTTACCTTCTGTTTAAAATTTCAGTTGATTCAGACTATAGCTTGAAAGTATAACAGCAACAATAAATATGTTCTGGGGGTAAAGGAGTATGTTTGCTCATAGATTATGAAGATTACAATGAAAATAAATTCTAGACATACAACATGGAAGTGCGATCACCTCCATATTAATCTACAAGTTTGAAGTTTATTTCCCATTAACTTTATAATGGGGAATTATTTTACCATTATAAAGGAAAATAAATACATTGGAAATAAACAACCTAAGCTTCTTAACATCTTTTTTAACTTTCAAAATCTTTTATTTACTTGAACAATTCATTCATGATATAAAACAGTATCAAGCAATTTTGAAAATGAGAAAAAAAGGAACACATGGAAAGATTTCAGGGCTGGGAATTTAGTTCACAGATACAGTGCTTGTTTAGTACATAGGAGACCCTGGGTTCAACCTCTAGCATTGTGTGGTTGGGAGAGACAAAAACAAGATCAAAAACAATACAAAAGAAGAAAGTAGAAAAGATTTCATCTGTCTGATATTAACTTATATGGTACAAATAAGGTAATAAAATAAAATCAGATTTTCCTATGTAATTCTATGTTTAGAAATGAGCATCAGCAGCCAGGTGCAGTGGCGCACGCCTGTAATCCCAGTGGCTTGGGAGGCAGAGGCAAGAGGATTGCAAGCTCGAGACCAGAGGCAGTCTGCATAACTTAGCAAGACCCTGTCTCAAAATATAAAATAAAAAATGGGCTGGGGGTGCAGCTCAGTGATCCAGCACTTGCAAAGCATGCAAGAGCGAGACCCTGGGTTCAACCCCCAGTACCACACACACAAAAAAAGGAATAAATAAATAATTAGCATTAGCAGGGAGACAAGTTTTTCCCTGAAAGTTTAGTTTTCTTTCCATTAAGGCAACAGCTTTTTAAAGTTGACAAATTTATTCATCTTTTTATCTTCCATAAGGTACAGGGCAGTATCTTGTACACAGAAGGCACAAAATTAAACATCAAATGAGTAACTGAATGATCACTAGCTTCTCCTATTCTAAAGCTTAATGATAAGAAAACTGTTGATCTATATTCATGAGAAACACAAAGCTGGCTAAGTACAACTGTTTTTTCAAAGCTTTAATAGCTTATCAAAGTTCAATGAATACATTTTTCTGTCTTAAACTATAAATGTATATAATGTAAACATTTTCACTAGCTCTATTTAGTGCCTATGTTGTTGTTGTTGTTAGGTACCGTCGAGTCAGTATCCCCTATGTACAACAGCCAGAACACTATTGTCAGTGCTTCTCTGCTATTCATAGGGTTTTCAGCGGTGGATTGATTTTTGGGAGTGGGTTGCCAGGTCCTTCTCGCAAGCCTAGAGTATCTGGTGTTCTCGGCGGTCTCCCACCCAAGTACTATACAGGCCCAACCCTGCTTAGGTTCCGAGATCTGATGGAATCAGCTGCCACAGTGGTACGGCTGCAGGCATTTAGTGTCTATGTTGTTGTTGTTAGGTGCCGTGGAGTTGGTATCCGACTCATAGCGACCCTCAATAGGGTTTTCAATGGCTGACCATTTCAGGATTGCCTTGGGAGTGGATTGCCAGGCCCTTCTCCCATTTTTGCGGTGCTGGGAATTGAACTCGGGACCTCAGAGACTGCAGTGTAGCGCTCTACCAACTGAGCTAAATCCCGGCCCTTTAGTGTCTATAGGAGCTGCAAATACTCCATGACTGAATGATGTATACTATCATTTTCAGTACGCAAATTGACTTTGCAGAAATTAGTAAAATTAGTTTTTCTTATTTGTATTTTAATGGCTGTCATAGACAACTTTTTCAGTTCTCTTTTTAAGTTTCTATTTATCACTTAGAGCTGGGATTTAGCTCAGTTGGTAGAGCGCTGCGCTGCAGTCTCCAAGGTCCTCAGTTCAATTCCCAGCACCACAAAAATGGGAGAAGGGCCTGGCAATCCACTCCCAAGACAATCCCGAAACAGCCATTGAAAACCCTATGAGGGTCGCTATGAGTCGGATAAAGACTCGACGACACCTAACAACAGCAACAAAACTTATCACTTGTCCCCTAGACTCCAGAAAGCATAAGGTCTAGTTCGTGATGCTTACCTACAGCCATTTACTATTTGTGTAAACATGGGCAAATTACTAACTCTTGAATTTCCCACCTGTAAAATGGAAGACATAATGTCTACCTCAACATTGGTTACTATGACATGGAAACTAAGTACAGGAAGTGCCAATTAGTGGTGGCTGATATTGTCAGGGCTTTCTTAGTATCACTTTTAGAGGCTCTCTTCAAGTTTTACAACTATCAGGGTTTTTTGTTTTGTTTTTTTGTGGGTTTTGTTTTGATTTGTTTTTTTGTGTTCTGCAGTGCTGGGGATGAAATCCAGGGCCTTGTGCATGCTAGACAGGCACTATACCACTGACATTGAGCTACATCCCCAGCCCTCAGTAATTTTTTTTTTTAAGGAAAAAAAGCTTGATAACACCCACTCAGTTGTGTTCAACTATATTTTCTTTTCCAGAAGCAATCTAAGACTTAGACCTTATCTTTGGAATAATTCTTTAGTCTAACTTTGTCTTCATGCTCTTCATGTCACTGTTGTTGTTAGGTGCCATCCAGTCAGTGTCCGACTCATACCAACCCTACGTACAACAGGCGAAACAGTATTGTTAGTTCTTCTCTGCTATTCATAGGGTTTTCAATGGCTGATTTTTTGGGAGTAGGCTGCCGGTTCCTTCTCCCAAGCCTACAGCACCTGGTGTTCCCAGGCGGTCTCCCACCTAAGTGCTAACCAGGCCTGACCCTGCTTAGCTTCCAAGTTCTGATGGGATCGAACCCCATAGTGATAATGGCTACAGGCTTTCAGGTCACTACTACTCACAAAATCATAGTTAGAAACTTATTTAAAAAAAAAAAAGCCAGACTTGTTGACACACACCTATAATTCCCATTACTCTGAAGGTAGAGATGGAACAGCCTGGGCAATTTAGAAAGCAACATTCTCTTTAAAAAAAAATTTTTTTTTCACAATGTTTTCCTACACACAAAAAGGTTTTACTTCCATAATTTTGAGACTGTTACTTGTATTATTTATAGCCATTTCTATGTATGTTTAAACCAATTACTGCTATGTAACTATCACTATGTTTTCCAAAGTTTTTCTTCCCCAAAGGTTTAGTGTAAGCCATTCAAGAATAGTGTTTAATACAGTCAGAATGAGAAAAACAGCAAAAGATGTGAAATTGTGAGAGGTAGAGGTGAATAATAAACAACACAGAAGATGACACTAAAAGTCAGGAGCTACCAAAATGCTTTAATTAAATCTGGAGTTGACAAACTTGATTTGGCTCCAAGGATGAGCGGTGGATAAGGATGCAGACAGACCACGAAAAGGTTAGTCTTTTTGAAAGACAATTTAGCATTAAGTATTTTATTTTCAGTACTAGGAGAAAAGATTGAGATTGCCCAAGATTTTGCTTTACTTGGTTCTACAATCAACACCAGTGGAAGCAGCAGTCAAGAAATCAAAAGACCCATTGCACTGGGAAAAGCTCTTGCAAAAGATCTCTTTAAAGTGTTGAAAAGTAAACATGTCACATTGAAGACGAAAGTGTGCCTGACTCATGCCATGGTATTTTCAGTCATATCATGGTTGTGAAAGCTGGACACTGAATAAGGAAGATAGGAGAAGAACTGATGTTTCTGAATTATGGTGCTAGAGACAAATACTGAATATACCATAGACTGCCAAAAGTACCAACACATCTATCCTAGAAGTACAACCAAAGTGCTCCTTGGAAGCAAGGACGGCTAGATTTCGTCTTAATGTATTTTGGACATGTTGTCAGGAGGGATCAATCCCTGGAGAAGGACATGATGTTTAGGAGTGGCAGGTCAGTGAAAAAAAGGAAGACCCTCAACTAGATGGACTGACATGCTGTCTGCAACAATGTGCTTAAATATAAAAAAGATCATGTGCCTGGCACAGTGCCAGGGAGTGTTTTGTTCTTTTTACATAGGGTCATTATGAGTGGGACCGGACTTGACAACATCTAACAACAACAACAGGAGTGGAACCCAGGGCCTCACACATGCTGAGCAAGTGCTCTACCATGGAGCTATTCCCCCAGCCTATTATTTAGTTTGAGACAGTGTCTTGCTAAATTGTACAGGCTGACTCCAGCCTTGAACTTGCAATACTCCTGCCTCAGCCTCCTGAGTACCTAGGATTACCAGTGTGTGCCGTGACACTCAGCTAGCATTAAGTATCTCATCAAAATTATAAATACACATCCTTCTGGCCCTGCATTCTACTTTATAGACTTAAACTATGGATGGGTATACTTACAGGATAACTTAAAAATCTGAACAAATTATCTAGCAGTAAACATGGTTTTAGTGAAATCTGGGGGAAAATAATTTAAATAAATTAGAGTGAGCAATATAATGTACCTCTATTCAGCCATTAAAATTAAAAGGTAGGTTTTTTTTAATATTGACATATACTGATGTACAAACCGTACTACTAGGTGAAAAAAGTTACATGAAACAATGAAAACTAATGTCACTTGGAAGTTTTTTTTTCTTTTTCATAATACAATTGGGCTGGGATTTAGCTCAGTTGGTAGAGCGCTGCACTGCGGTCTCTGAGGTCCCGAGTTCGATTCCCAGAAGCGTAAAAATGGGAGAAGGACGTGGCAACCCACTCCCAAGACAATCCCGAAAACAATCTGCCATTGAAAACCCTATGAGGGTCGCTATGAGTCAGATACGACTCGACAGCACCTAACAACAACAACATAGAAAATTCTCAAGTTACAAAAAATTCTTAAGTTACAAAAAAAATTGGTAAGCTAGGGAACGCAGAAAAAGATTGAGGAATTCTGGTTTTTTAAAAAATTTTATATCCATTTGTGTTCTTTTGATTATTTTTTCTTAAGTGTATCTTAAGAAATAGATTTTTAGAAATGCAAATGATAATGGGAAGCTGGGCTGGGATTTAGCTCAGTTGGTAGAGCGCTACGCTACAGTCTCTGAGGTCCCGAGTTCAATTCCCAGCATCGCAAAAATGGGAGAAGGACCTGGCAATCCACTCCCAAGGCAATCCTGAAACAGTCTGCCACTGAAAACCCTATGAGGGTCGCTATGAGTCGGATACCGACTCGACGGCACCTAACAACAACAACAATGGGAAGCTGATGAGCAAAATCCATAATGACTGGTATGGGGCATGAAAATTACACATAAGTCATCTGTGAGACAAATTACCAGACCTTCATTTCATTCCTTATAGGATTTAGAGTCACCTTCAGTAATCTAGTCCAAAAGTACCACCTCTGGTCATAAAAACTAAATTTAGAGCTATGCCAAAGTTTGTAGGAAAGGAACAAATTTTAGGCAAAGATTTGGTTAAAAAAATAACCTAGAATTATTCAAATAATATAAACATTTATGTTTTAACCTAGCAAACACTTGATAAAGGGTTTCATTAATTAATTTTTAAAGAGCAAGCTTGGAAGTGATTTGATGGCAAAGATTTAGAAGCCTTATTCTTTCTTCATTTTTATCATATCTTCACTACTAACAAACGCAAATGCAAAATCTGGAAAACAGAAGGAACATGAAGGCATTTCACACAGTAATCAAAAGGTACACACAAGTTGTCCTTCAGTATTCATGGGGGATTGGTTCCAGGGTCTCCCAGGGTTACCAAAATCTGAGGGTGCTCAAGTTCTTTATATAAATTGGCACATTACCTGCATATCACCTGTGCACATCCTCTCTTGTACTTTAAATCTTCTCCAAATTACTTAGAATACTTAGTACAATCTAAATGCTACATAAATAGCTGTATTAAGAACAATGACAACAAAAGAAAAGTCTGTATATGTTCAGTGTAGAGGCATTTTCACTCTCTGTGTATGTACGTATGTATTATGTATTTTTATAAATTTTACTTTCTTTCTTTCTTTATTTTGCAGTACTTGGGGACTGAACCCAGGGCTCTGCATATACTTTGCAAGCGTTCTACCACTGGGCTGCATCCTCAGCCAACTTTTTTTTTTTTGTCTAAGACAGGGTCTCACTAAGTTATGCAGGCAGCCTCTGGCCTCGAACCTGCAATCTTCTTGCCTCCACCTCTCAAGTTGGTGGAATTATAGGCATGAGTACAGAGCCTGCCTACGTCCCAAGTATTTTTGATCTGCAGGTGGTTGAATCCACGTGTGTGGAACCTACTGTAGGGAAGAAGAACTATGTTCTTAAATCCACTGTTTTTTTTTAAAGGTACTAAAGATCAAGCACAGAGCCAAGCATGCTAGGTAAGTGTTCTACCACCGAAGTTACATCTCCAGCCCCATTATGGTTTAATGAATAAACTTATGCCATTAACAATGACATTTACACATTGGTATGATGATGATTTGGGCAGGCATGGTGGTACATGCCTGTAATTCCAGCATTCAAGAGGCAAAGACAGGAGGATCCAGAGTTTGAGGCCAGCTTAGGCTACATAGTAAATAAATAAATAAATAAATAAAAGGTTTGGGAAATACTGGCAACTGTTAAAGATGGATGTTCACTATATTTTTGCATTGTTTGAAAGTTTCCACAATACAATAAAAGATGATATACAGTACTTCTTACAGAATGTATCAAATTTTCACGTTTTTGTATTGGCTCAAACAAGAATCTTCTTGAGGGCAGAGGAAATATCTTATAACTATGTGAATTCTCCACATTGCCTTGCCCATATTAAGTGATTAAGTATTTTATTCACTCATTAAAATACGTTATCCAGTAAATACATTAATATATAACCATGAAAATGATATCATAATACTGCTACTTTAATTTTATAACACCAAAAATTGATTCCAGGGGCTTAGGATATAGCTCAGTAGTAGAATGCTTGCCTAGCATGGGCAAGGCTCTGGGTTTGAACCCTAGCACCACCAAAAAACAAAACAAAAATTTAAATATTGATTCTAACTTATTCAGCCTTCTTTTAGAATTTTAAAATTCATTAGGCTCAATTTTTCAAATCTGCAGAAATTTGATTACTGATAAGTCAATAATCAAGGCTTTCCTGAGAGTATTCCCCTTCACTGGGTCAAGTTAACTTCCTCTGAGAACAAGTAGAATTTGGGTGGAATAGAAAGATCAATAAACAAGGATTGTATTAGATCAACAAAACTATAACACTGCTAGAAAAAAATTAAGCTTACAACTATCATTGGTGTTACAGACTGAATTTTATCTCCCCCAAAATAAAATCCTAACACCTGATACCTGTGAACTGTCCTTATCTGGAAATAAGAGTCTGCAGATACAGTCAAATTAAAATGAGGTCATACCTGATTAGGGTAAACCTAATCAAATGCCTGGTGTCCCTGTAAGAAAAAAGACATAGACATTCAGTAGGAAGAATGCTTTGTGACTACAACAGTGCCAGAGGCTGGACTGAGGAGTCTACAAGCTAAGGAGCACTATGATTGCAACCAAAAGCTAGAAGAGTATAACAAAGGCAATGTCACAACCTTGTCTTCAGACTTTTAGCCTTCAGAACTGTGCAAGAATAAATTTCTATTGTTTTAAGCCATCCAGTGGTAATTTGTTACGGTATCCCTAGGAAACCAATACAACAAAAAATGATCAGAATTTTTATCTTATCCTTTTCTTAAATAATTCTGTATTAGAACTGCCATTGCTGTAAGTTTCCTTAAACGACTTATTCAAATGACAACCATTAATATTTACAAAAGTCACTCACAGACCACATGATGAAAAGATGGATGAGAATTAAAATATGTTAAAGCCCTAAAGTTGGATATGGTGGTGCACACCTATAATGCTAGCATTCTAGAAGCTGAGGCAGAAGGAACAAGAGTTCAAGACGAGTCTGAACTACACAGTGAGACTCCATCTCAAAGAACTAAACTAAAATAAAATCCTAATACAAAATCAAAGAGACACAGAAACACATATATCCTTTGATACATATGGTGAAATGGTTCTCACCCCAAACACAAAACTGAGAAGTCACAAAATGTAACAATCCTCCATCATCCCCTGCCACTTCAGTCTTACACAAGTGGCTGACATCAAAGTCAAAAAAGAACTCATTTGTTCAATGCAGATTAGGTGGAAATGGCACTTTTAAAGATTAATTGTGTAATCATTATTTAAATGTGGTAAATTTTTGCTACATAATTTCATATGTATTTTAGTATATATTGAAATATTTTGTAGCTTGTAACTCAAGAGAGGTACTGTACTCAAAAAATATTGCAGAACTGCACAGTTTGGTGTAATATTAATTATTGAAAATTCTAAAAACACCAATAACAACAAAAAATACAGAGGCCGGGCATGGTGGCACACACCTGTAATCCCAGCGGCTTGGGAGGTGGAGGCAGGAGGATCGCAAGTTCGAGAACAGAGGCAGTCTCCGTAACTTAGTGAGACCCTGTCTCAAAAAAAAAAAAAAAAAAAGTTTAAAAAAAAAAAAGGGCTGAGGATGCAGCTCAGTGGCCCAGCACTTGCAGAGCATGCAAGCGAAAGGCCCTGGGTTCAACTCCCAGTACCACACACACACACACACACACACACACATATATTTTACATATACATACACACATACATACAGAGAAGGGCTTAAACACTCTGGTAACAAGATGAACACCTAAGCACTTAGAACTTGGTTCTAATACTGTTAGAAAAACAGCAGATTGTAATACTGGGGCAGGAGGTAAGAAAGCGCTATTTAAAACAAGAAGATCGATGGGGGCAATAAAAGGGGAACAGTAGACAAGTGAAAGATCTGCCAATGGTCCAAACTGGAACAAGCTGGGTGTAATGGTGCACACCTATAATCCCAGCAATAGGGGAAGCAGAGGCAGGCAGATGGTGTCAAGGTCAGAAGTAGCCTGTGTAACTTAGCAAGATACTGACTCAAAATAGTCAGTGGGCTGAGGGTGTGGCTTAGCGGTAGAGCACTTGTTCAAGCATGTGTTAGGCCCTGGGTTCAGCCCACCAGTCCTACAACAACAACAACCTGGAACAATTTGAACAGAAAGTTAAGTAGCACTAGATTATAACACAAATTATGAAATAAATGTCCATGAGCCCATACTGATATAAATGATTAACAAATGGGAAGGGGCAGATCTCCCACATAGATTTCCAAATAAATTATGAAATTAATGAAGAGGGAGGAGATAAAAAATTCTCCGTTCCTGAAGAGGAGGCAATGCAAAGCAATTTCCTTCCAAAGAGTATGGAAAGGGAAAGGGGTAACTTTACAGTGAAGAAACTTGACAAACACTACCTCAGGCAGGTGATTAAAGTCACTATCAATATGTTAAGTCACACTGATAGTATGTACCCTTGACAATGTGCACGAAAAGGGCACTTTACCTGTGATCACCCTCCCCCAAATCCTTAACATCATTTCAATCAAAAGGAAAGCACCTGGCAAATTCCAATAGGAGAAGAACCCTACAATATACCTGACCAATACTTCTCAAAAATGTCAAGGTCATTGTATATAATTTTGCTAGAGTTGCCCTAATAGCACAGACAGAATAGGTGGCTAGATGACAGAAATCTGTTTCTTCACAATTCTAGAGGGTAGAAGCCCAAGATCAAAGCTTCAGCAGGGTGGTTCTCATTCTGAGACCTCTCCCTTTGGCTTACAGATGGTCTTCCCTCTGTTTCCTAATCTTTTCTTGTAAGGACACAAGTCATATTGGATTAGGGGGCACCCTAATGACCTCATTTTATCTCTTTGGTCATCACCAAATATGGTCAAATTCTGAGGTACTGAGATTAGGACTTCAACCGATGAATTTGGGAAGTGAGGTACACAATTCAGCTTCTAACAGTGATTGGAAACAAGGAAAGCCTGAGAAACTGTCACAACCAAGAAGAGCTTAATGGCATATGACGATTAAATGTAATGTGGTATCTTAAATAAGATACTGGCACAGAAAAAGAACTTTAGAAAAAACTAAGGAAAGAGGAATAAAATATCATTTAATAAGGTATCAATATCAGTCCAATAATTGTAGCAAGTCTCATAATAATATGTGTTACTGAGGAAAAAACGGAGGGGGGTTGTACTACCTGCTCAATTTTTCTGTAAGTAAAAAACTACTCTAAAACATAGTTTGTTAGTAATTTTTTTATAAAATATGGCACCTCTCAACATTTTAAAAGAATTGATTTTACTATTAACCTCCCTATAGCCCCTTGACATTTTACAAAACAATCTCACAAGTAAAATCTTTATAGTGTTCTGCCTTCGTTTTGCCTTGCTGTGCTCGAATGAGAAATCCCAACTTCATTTTGTTTTATTAGGGGTCGAGGGAGAGAAAAATATTAAAAGGATTAAGATCATAAATGAGAACGTTAATTTAACCATTTTAACCTCCTACAATAAAAATTTGTCTAATGCTCAATTTATTTAGATGTCAGTACTATCTATCGCAGGGCAAAACAACTGAAACACTGGATACTGTTTCCTTTGTGATGCTTAACACATACTATCCATCACTGCATAAGAACATAAGAAAAACCCAAACTAAAGGACGTAATTGTAATTAATAGGACGCAGTCGCCCTTAGACGCGCCTGCGTAGCTAGACCTGCACAGGATACGAGTTCTGGTCTGGGCCCCCGCCTCCTCCGCCCGGAGGCCTCCCCTCCCTTGGAGAGAGAGTTCCTAGTGCGCACGCGCAGTACTTAACGGCCGGTCAGGAGCCCAACAATTAGTCCCTTCTCAGCAGAGAGAAAACTCTTAAGTTAAAAGAGGGGACCCTGAACACACGCCTTAAAGTACATTGCCTTTTCACCGACAGCAGCGCTCTGATTGATCAAGTCAGGCGGATTCCGCTGCTTTAAGGGTATAAGGTTCCAGGGGTCACGCCAAGCAGCATACGCAGCCTGTTTTAAGTACTGCTACCTTTGCCACGGAAACTAAGAGGGTTGTTAGTAGTCTAGCAAGTCCCCACGTGTAATTGTTCCTCATCACTTACCCACTCTCGATCCGGAACACTGCTGTCGCCACTGTTCCTGTAATACCTCTCCAACCCTTTCGATGGTTCTACTTCTTCACGAACAAGACAAGATGGCGCCCGATTGATGTCACCCGGAAGTGAATAATAACATCCGCTCGTCATCTGAAGCCATACTAGCTCTAGTCCAGGCTTGTGAGCACGTGACTGTATCGAGATGACATGTTTCGACGCCATTTTTGTTACGGGCAAACCCACTTAAGCTTCAGCAACTCAACATTCTTGTACGTTATGTTTTAAGGTTAAGGGTGCCGTACCCGGTACGTTTTCCTCTTTACAACAAGCAGAAAGCCAAGAGCTTAAGTATTCTACACAGAGGGAACCCTCAAGTTTTTTAGTAGAGTGACCCGTTTTCAAGGGGAAGTGTGTTTTCCGGTAAAAACATCCCGCTCTGGAAAAGAAGCTGAGTTCCCGTCTCCGCTTTGAGACTACGGAGAGGCCCCGAGGTCAAACCCAGCCAATTCTGGCGGGTTACTGAGTCCGCGTGGGACGATATGCCGCCCAAACTCCGTTGAGGTTCTCTAGGCTGGGACCTCACTAAGCGTCTCCGAGGGTTTGGAGAAACAGCCTGTTAGTGAAGGTGGCTAGTCTGGGTCGATAGAGAAAGCGGAGACCTTAGCTGACCCCGCAGCTCTCTTTCTCTTTGTTAACCTCAGACATCGCGCCCCCTCCTGGGGGCATCCGCGCAGCTTTCCCTAGCTCAGCTAGTCTTGGTATTTCATTGTTTTTCCCTGACCTTTAGGAAAAGGTGGCGGGCGGTATAGTTTGCGTCCTACTCTAGCTCTTTACAACAAGATGGCTTTCCGAAAGGACTTAGGTAGTGCAGTTCCTCGGAAAGTGAACTTTCATTCCACGTTGTTTTAACATGAACAATGCTTATGTACCAAAAGTACCAATTTTCAAGGTAGGAGCTTCAAGTTACAAGGAAAAAAAATTCCAGAAATACAGTATTTATTCTTCAGCTAAATCCTCGGACATGCCTTTCCATAAGTAAACTTTTGTGTAACTGAAGAAAGAATGCACTAAGAATACAAACCACTGCACTAGGAATTGTGCACAAGAAACAGCAAATTATAGGAGAAACAAAAATCGAGTATAGCTACATGGATAAATACAGGTGCACGTGAGACTATGGATGCCCTTTGCATGAAATTCAGCCTGCCTTTATCAAACACTTGAAAGCCAGATACACCTGGATTATTTTTTTATTTTTTATTATTAGATTATTATTATAATAAAGTCCTCACTAGCTAAAGGTCTTCTGATCCTCAAACTTAAGTGGTCTTCAAATTATAATTTTATCTTGCAAGAGGCGTTTATTTACTAATTACACTTGGCAACATGATATGAGTTTATAAGGATACTACTGGAGTCAGATGGGCTGGGATTTGGCTCAGTTGGTAGAGCGCTGCGCTGCAGTCTCTGAGGTCCCGAGTTCAATTACCAGCACCCCAAAAATGGGAGAATGGACCTGGCAATCCACTCCCAAGGCAATCCCGAAATACTCAGCCATTGAAAACCCTATGAGGGTCGACTATGAGTCGGATACCGACTTGACGGCACCTAACAACAACTGGAGTCAGAAGGAAACTCTATGTCTTTGATTTTTTTCCTTTATTTCCACTTAGCACAACTAGGACTACTTGCCAGTCCAATATCATTTTCACTTTATGGAGCAAAAACTAGGACATATATCACACTTTGTTAGTCATTATTTCTGACTTAGCTCTGTGATTTTCTGTATTTTCCAAGTTTATTTCACTGAGAAACATTCTAATCAGAAAGGGGGACTATGTAGGAGTAGAGAGGGACTAAAGAGAGGAAGGGACAACAAGAAAGGGTAATAGGAGAAAGGAGATACACCACATTTTCATCTCAAAGGCAAAATCTGGAATTATATATATGGTATACAAACGTACACACACACGCACACATATGCACACTTATACACACAGAAATACATATAAATCATGCAAGCAGATCGGGTACCATTGTTGGGGAAGAAGGAGATCAGATGGAGGGGAGGGGTGTCATGAGAGTATAAAGGGGGAGGTGAACATGAGCAATGTACAATGATAAGCAGTATAGCAGTGTCATAACGAAACCCACTAAGTTGTACACTAACTAAACTTACTAATAAAAATATAAATAATAAAAAATGTCTGAGCAGGTGTCAGGTACCTGAACTGTGGTTTGGTCATTCTGTACCTTGACTATTAAGTGCTGTTAGCAGCCGCCATCTTGCCAGGATTACCTGGCAATCTGCTATTAATGAATAACAATCAGGTAACTTTGGAAAAAAAATTTCTTTTTCAGTACTGGGGGGTTGAACCTAGGACCTTGTACATGCATGCTTTGCAAGTGCTATACCACTGAGCTGTAACCCCTGCCCATTTTTTACTTTTTATTTTGAAACAGCGTCTCCTTAAATTATGCAGACTGCCTCTGGTCTCGAACTTGCAATCCTCCTGCCTCCATCTAGTCACTGGGATTATAGGCATGAGTCACAGCACCCAATTTTGAAAATAATTTTTTTATTTACTTCCTGTTTGCAGTGTTTGAAATACAAATTTCTAGAGGAAGATATATTTAAGGTAGTACCTTGAATTATTACGGAGAAAAATATCATTAAAATGGATAAAAGCTGATGTAGACAAGATACAGAAATTTAAACTATTCCTGCTTCTTGAGATTTGAACCTTTATAGTGCTAGTAGTTTCCATGTTACATTCATCTTAAAACTCAATAAAAAAATTTAAAATGATATACCTACACAGAATATTACTTATTATAAAAAGAAAAATTCCAATATATACTACAATATAGATGCACCTTGAAAACATGTTAGGTGAGTTAAGCCAGACAAAAAAGGACAAATATTGTATAATTCCACTTTTATGAGGTACCTAGAATAGCAAATTCATAGGGACAAGGAGTAGAACAGGGTTTTCCAGAAGTCAAGGGAAAGTAGGAATGAAGAGCTACTCTAATGTATATAGTTTGGGGAGTGATGAAAGGGTTCTGGAAATGAATGATGGTGCGGTTTGCACAACAATGTAAATATACTTAATGCCACTGAATTATACATCTACAAATGATTAAAATGGTAAGTTATATGTTTGATATATGTTTTACCTTAATAATGCCATGGAAGATAAAAACATTTAAAGGTAATATGCTATAAGCAAATTATTACAAACTGTAACTCTTTAAGGCTTAAGTAATATGATTAAACATTTTTAAAAAGTAATGAGTTTCAGTTATAATGAAGTGTGAATGTGTGTGTTAGGTGACATAGAATTCAAGTCCAACTCATAGTGACCCTAGGTACAATAGAATGAAACACTTTACGACACTAGGCCATGCTGGGCCCCATGTCAGTGCTTCTCTGCTATTTATAGGGTTTTCAAGGGCTGATTGTTTTGAGTTTCTGCAGTAGGCTGTCAGGTCCTTCTCCTATTTCTGCAGTGCTAGGATCTAACCCAGGGCCTCAAAGCATGTAGAACAAGCACTCTCCCAACTGAGCTAACCTCCAGCCCACTGAAGTGTAAGTAGAATATAAAATAATAATTGGGATGGGAATATAGCTTGGTGGTACAAAATTTGTCCAGCCCTGGGTTCAATCTGCAGCAACACACACAAAAAATAAAATTAAAGTCGGGCATGGTAGTGCACGCCTGTAATCCCAGCAGCTTGGGAGGCAGAGGCAGGAGGATCGCAAGTTCAAGACCAGAGGCAGTCTGCGTAATTTAGCGAGACCCTGTCTCAAAAAGTAAAAAAAAAAAAAAAAAAAAATGGTCTGGGGGCGCAGCTCAGTGGTCCAGCACTTGCAAAGCATGCAGGCGCGAGGCCCTGGGTTCAACCCCCAGTACTGCAAAAAATAAAATTAAAAAATAAAAGATAATCAAAAAATATTAAACAATACATTAATGATGGACCATGCTAGACATTTCTAGACAGATATTGGCCAGTTAAGACAGATTAGAGAAAGATAAACTTGCCATGTTAAAAGCCTGCATATTTTTAACTAAAATAGTTTATGATTCAAGCTACTGTTTCTGTACTTAACTCATTTGCATGATATGGTATACATTATTAGTGCTCGCTATGTACTCACAGTACACAGCAGATTGTATTTCCAAGCCCCCTTAAAGTTACAGAAAACCTTGTGAATTAGTTTTGGTCATTGCATTGTAAGTTAAGTGAGGAAGTCATTTGTTAATACTACATAAGTCTAAACTATCTTGAGATAAATATAAATACTGGTAACAAGGATTGGGTGTTACTCAAAATAAAAACCTAAAATAAAAAGCATTAGCTTAGAGGTTGATTGGAAGACATAGAAAATTAATATTAGAGCCTAGAAACATGGCACTTTACATTATGCAGAGGCAAAACACTGGTCATAACTATTACCCATGATAATCTGAGATGCAATATGTATATTATGAATTTCCAGTGAGGGAAAAATGTTTTTAAAAAGACACTAGAGTGTTGTAGATGTACTGGATACATTTGACAAGGTATTATAAGAGAGAGTAAATCAGATGCCGAGGCACACACCTGTAGTCCAAGTTGCTCAGGCAGCTGAGGCAGGAAGATCACTTGAGCTCAGGAGTTTGAGACCACCCTGGGCAACAAAGAAAACAAAGAAAAAAAGAAAGAAGGAAGGAAGGAAGGGAGGGAAGAAGGGAGGGAGGACCTCAGAAAAGATTTTGTGAAAGTCAAACAAGGAGAGAACAAGAGCAACTAATAATTTTGAACCTCACACATGGTTGGGTTTTCCAACTCCAAGCAATAGGAAATAAAATTTAAAAAGGTTTTAAGTGACAAAAGATCATTAAACTCAGCTTTGTAGCAAAGATCATAGCTAAGGGGGTGGAATTCATATCTATTTTGCAAAGTTTTTCAATGGATTGAGGGTATGGAATATTAATATTTTTCCTCTTTTGGAGAAAAAAATGCCTTAGGGTAAAAATGTGGCTAAAAGTATGTCTCTCTCATTACAGTTTATAAAGTAATGGCCATAAAGTCAGGAAAGAAGTGTGAGGGCAAGAAAACAAAGAAATACTGTTGCCCATCCTTATCTGAGAATGCCAAATGCTCAAATTCTGCACCCATGGATTCAACAAATCCAATCACAGAATGAAAATATTTGGGAAGAAAAGCTGTGTCTATACTGAACATAAGCAAACTTTTGTTTTTGTCATTCAACAATACAGTGTAACAACTCCTTACATAGCATTTACATTGTATTAGGTATTTTAAGTAATCCAGAGATGATTTGAAGTATATGCAAATACTAGGGCACTTTACATAGGAGACCTGAATAGGCTCAGATTTGGGTATTTATGAGGGTCCTGGAGCCAATTCCTAATGACTACTGAATGACAAATGTATAGCCAACCCAAGAACTTATATGTTATAAAAACCTATATTCCGGTTCCTGGCATCTGACTCTGATTGGAAACAAATAAAAGGCCTACTTAATTGTACTGAAAAAAAGAAAACAAAAACCTTGGCTCAAAAATCTTGTGACAGGATGTCCTCTCTCTCCTATTCTATTCAACATAGTAATTGAAGTTCTGGCCAGGGCAATCAGACAAGAGAAAGAAATCAAAGGGATACAGATTGGCAAGGAAGAGGTCAAATTATCATTATTTGCAGATGATATGATTTTGTACTTGAAAGACCCCAAAACCTCAATCAAAAAACTTCTGGATCTAATTAATTCCTTCAGCAAAGTTGCAGGCTACAAAATTAACATACAAAAATCAATAGCCTTTCTTTATACCAATTCCAAACAAGAAGAGAAGGAAATTTCAGGAAAGATACCATTCATGATAACCCACCAGAAGATTAAATACCTTGGAATCAATC
>VMDO01015637.1:0-50420 GCA_007922755.1 Pedetes capensis
GGATTTTTGTTTTGTTGATGTTTAGTCGTAACCCATATTGAAGGCTATGATCTTTGATCTTCATCAGTAAATGTTTTAAATCCTCTTCATTTTCAGCAAGCAAAGTGGTGTCATCTGCATAATGCAGGTTGTTAATGAGTCTTCCTCCAATCTTGATGCCGCATTCTTCCTCATAAAGTCCAGCTTCTCGGATTATTTGATCACTGTTATTCTTAAAACCAATGTCATAAGAATAGTATGAACAAGTTAGTGTGGCACTGCACACCTGTAATCGTAGCACATGGGAATCTGAGGCATGAGGATAGACATGAGTTCAAGGCCAAACTTTTCTACATAGTGTGAGTTCCAAGCCAGGATAGCCTACACAGTGAGACCCTGTGTCAAAAATGAAGAAAAAGAAAGAAAGGACAGAAATAAAAGAATAGGATGAATAATATCTTAATTAGTGGTACTCAAAAAGGATGAGAAAAAAGAAGTAAGCTCAGACAGTGTTCAAGAACAATTATTGTAAAGGAGAGCAGATAAATAAAGCAACCACGTAGGTGGACGTGGGGTCAAGAGCATTTTTTTTTAAGATGGGAGGAATAACAGCATTTTTGTGCCTATACGAGAATAACCTAACTGAAATAAAAATTATGTGTCAGAAGACAGAATTAGTGGAGAAGAATCATGGAGTAGAAGAAAAGAAATGGGCTCACTGGAAAAAAAGAGAGAGAAAAATATAGATAGTAAGCCCATGAAAAGCAGAAGGATAGTAATCAAAAATACAACTTTGTTATTTTATTTTATATGAAGTAGGACAATTTTCTATGAAAGTAGATTCTGATCAGTTGTTGTTGTTGTTAGGTGCCGTCGAGTCGGTATCCGACTGATAGCAACCCTCATAGGGTTTTCAATGGCTGACTGTTTCAGGATTTCCTTGGGAGTGGATTGCCAGGCCCTTCTCCCATTTTTGTGGTGCTGGGAATTAAACTCAGGACTTCAGAGACTGCAGCGCAGTGCTCTACCAACTGAGCTAACTCTGATGAGTAGGAAATGAATAATAAGGGTTTTAGAGCAATCACTAACACAAAAACACAAAGAGGCATAAGTAAAACATCAGTAAAAGAAACAAAATAAAAATTCTAAAATATATGAGTTAATGAAAAAGAAAAGATGAAGAATTGAAGTTCAGGTGGCACAAATAGAAAGCAAACACAAAGAAACAAGAATTAAACCCAGCTGTATTAATTATGGTCTGCAGCTGTAGGCCTGTGGCATCTGATCCCATCAGGACTTGGAAGCTAAGCAGGGTCGGGCCTGGTTAGTACCTGGATGGGAGACCGCCTGGGAACACCAGAAGCTGTAGGCTTGGGAGAAGGACCTGGAAACCCCCTCCCAAAAATCAATCTGCCATTGAAAACCCTATGAACAGCAGAGAAGCACTGACAATAGTGTTTCCCCTGTTGTACAGAGGGTCACTATGAGTTGGATACCGACTCGACAGCACCTAACAACAACATATTAATTATGGAGAAGGGCCTGGCAATCCACTCCCAAGGCAACCCCGAAACAGCCATTGAAAACCCTATGAGGGTTGCTATCAGTTGGATACTGACTTGACAGCACCTAACAATAACAACATATTAATTATGGAGCTGGGATTTAGCTTAGTTGGTAGAGTGCTGCTCTGTAGTCTCTGAGGTCTTGGGTTCTATTCCCAGCATGGATAAATGGGAGAAGTTCATAGCAATCCACTCCCAAGGCAACAGCGAAAAAAATCAGCCATTGAAAACCCTATGAGGGTTGCTATGAGTCAGACACTAGTTGATGGCACCTAACAACAGCAACATAATAATTACATCATATGTAAATAGACTAATCTCTTTTAGTAAAAATGCAGAGATTGCCATTGAGGATAACTAAAAAATACCTAGCTACATGTTGTTTATGATATGCACACTTTAAAGATGAAGCCACAGATTAGTTGAAATTAAAAGGGTGAAAGAATATATACCCTAAAATATTAAGAAGAAAACAAGTGCAGCCTTTTTAATAACAGAAAAGTTTAGCTGGGCACGGTGGTGCATGCCTGTAATCCCAGCGGCTTGGGAGGTGGAGGCAGGAGAATCACAAGTTTGAGACCAGAGGCAGTCTGCATAACTTAGCAAGACCCTGTCTCAAAAAAAGTAAGAAAATGGGTTGAGAGTGCAGCTCAGTGGTCAAGCACTTACAGAGCATGCAAGCACAAGGCCCTGGGCTCAACCTCCAGTACCACAAAACAACAACAACAACAACAACAACAACAACAATAAAAACAGAACAAAACAAAACAAAACAGAACAAAACAAAACAGAAAAAAACAACCAACCAAACCAAAAACCCAGAAAAGTTGAAGACAAATTCTTAAGATTTTATTCATAAATAGACTTCCAGATGAAGTGTTATAACACAGAGAGATATCTCAATTACAAAGATTTCAATTAACTACAGAGACATAAACTCTTAAATATACATATATATTCAACAACAAACCTACCAAATACATGAAACAAAGACAGAAAGAACTAAATTGAGGAAAAGTAAATTTATAATCAGAATGATTGACTGAACAAATATATAAAAAGAAAGCAGTGAGGAACTAAGGATATAATTTGGGCAACACTGTCAAATACTTGGCCTTATTCAGATTTTGTAGAACCCTAAATTAAATAACAGTAGATTATGCATTCCTTTCAATCACATATGAATCATATACCAAGGATGACACTATGTTAGCTAATTAGACTCATCAAAGTACATTTCAAATAATTGAAATCATTAAGCATATGTTTTCTGAAGACCACACATTAAAATATAAATCAGTAATAAGAAGATATCTTGTGGGGGTTTCTGTGGCTGGCCAGCAGCTCAGGATCTTCCCACAGGACTGGACTGATCACCGGTGGCAAACAGAGAAGCTTTGGGAAGCCAACTACAAAAGGTTGAACTTTATTAAATGGGAATGGAAAACACAGGAACAGGATCAGGCAGGAATGGGAACACAGGAACACAGGAAGAGGAACTCTTCTGTCTCTGATGCTGGGTGAAAAGAATAACCTCAGCTTCTGCCCCCAGTGCTGGATCAAGGGACAATCCTCAGCTTGATAGATGATCTAGCTGGTCTTCTGTGTCTGGTGCTGGGCCTGGAGACTGTCTTCAGCTTGATTGAAGTTAGCACTCTGGTCTCTGTTGTCTCTGATATCTCTGGTATCTCTCTATCTCAGATGATGATCAGGGCATCTCAGGATGATGCTAGCAGGGTGTCTGGATCCAATGTGTTTTTGAGGGCCAGTAGAACTCCTTATATACTCTTTTGGGATGGTGGTTAAACTCGTTAACTCCATAACTGTTACTTACCAGAGATCAACCAATCATCTATTAGCTCACGTAGGCGGGCCAAACCAATCAGGATTGATATTCTAATTTAGGATGAACAGGATGTCATTTTCTGGCCAATTAGGGGATATTCCTTAATAGCAAATCAGGAGGTAGGGTGAGGATTGAGAGTAACCAATCAGGTTCCTTGGGGTTGTTAATGCTGCCATACCTTCAGCGCCATCTTGGCTCACTTGATGCCCAGAGATACCTGGATGTAGGGTAAAGGTCACTGGGTGCCATCTTGCCTGGAGGATAGATGTTAGTCCTCTAGGCAGGCTAGATAGGGTCCTATGATGGTGGTCCTATCTAGGATCCCAATAATATCTAAATAGACAAATACTTAGAAATTTAAAAAAAGAGACTTCTAAATCATCTGTAAGTGGAAGAACAAATGACAAATTTTTTTAAATTTGAACTTAATGATAAAGGAAATTCAATAAGTCAACATAGCTAAAATAGCATTAGAGGGAATTTATAAATCTAAATGCTTATATTAGGACAAAATATACCATAGAAAGCAATTACTAATCTTTCCATATTAAGAAACTAAAATGGAGAACAAATTATAATGAAAGTCAATTGTTAGTTGTTGTCGAGTTGGGTCCAACTCATAGCAACGCCATGTACAATAGAATGAAACACTCCCCAACAATGTGCCACACCCAGCACTGTCAGTACTTCTCTACTACTCATAGGGTGTTCGATGGCAGATGTTTTGGGGAGTGGGCTTCCAGGTCCTTATCCCATTTTTGTAGTGCTGGGGATTGAACTTAGAGTCTTAGAATGCACAGAGTGGCACTCTACGAACTGAGCTAAACTCTAGGCCCATACATAAATTACAAAGTGTAAATTTTAAAAAGGAAAAAAAATTGACATTCTTCTACCATATGATCCAGCAATTGTGTTCCTTGGTATTTACCCTAAGGAGTTGAAAACTTATCTCTACACAAAAACTGCACATGGATTTTTACAGCAACTTTATCCATAATTGCCAAAACTTGGAAATAATCAAAATTTCCTTCAATAGTTGAATAGATAAATAAGCTGTGGAAGAATATTATTCAAGACTAAAATGAAGTGAGCTATGAAATCATGAGAAGTCATGGAGGAAGCTTAAGTGCACATTAGTGAGTGAAAGAAGCCAATCTGAAAAGGCTGCATACTATATAATTCCAACTATATGGCATTCCATAAGTGGCAAAACTATGAAGACAGTAAAAAGACAAGGAACTGTCAAGGGTTAAGGAGAAGACAGGGATAAACATGGAGTACAGAGGATATTTAAAGCATTCACGCTACTCTGTAGGGTACTTTGCTGGTAGATATATATCATGACCCACCTAGCCAAACCCATAAAATATAAAGTACCAAGAATGAACCCTAATGTAAGCGGTGACCTTTGGGTACTAATGATGTGTCAATATAGTTTCACCAATTCTTACAAAAGTATCTTTCTGTTCATTCTTGTGGGGTATATTGATAATGAGAGAGGCTATGCATGTATGAGTGAGGAATATGGGAAATCTCTGGAATTCTTTTTTACTGTGAACTTAAAACTGTTCTACAAAATAAAATCAACTTTAACAGTAGCAAACAAAATGCTAAAAATTCTGAGCTTAGGGACTTTTCTTGTTGTTGTTAGGTGCTGTTGAGTTGATTCAAACTCATAGCAACCCTAAGTACAGCAGAATGAAACACTCCTCAATTCTGTGCCAGGCACACAATCTTATTTATGTTTGAGTCCATTGTTGTAGACACTGTGTCAATCCATCTGGTGGAGGGTTTTCCTTTCTTTTGTTGACTGCCACTCTCCCAAACATGAGGTCTTTTTCCAAGGATTTGTCCCTCCTGACTACATGTCCAAAATATGTAAGACACAGTCTATCCATCCTTACTTCCAAGGAGCACTCTGGTTACACTTCTAGAACAGATCGGTTGGTTCTTTTGGAAGTCCATGGTCCAATATTTGTCTCCAGCACCACAATTCAAAGGCATCTATTCTTCTCCTGTCTCTCTTGTTTAATGTCCAACGTTCACAACCATGTGATGCAACTGAAAATACCATGGCATGAGTCAGGTACACCCTCGTCTTCAATGTGACATCTTTACTTTTCAATACTCTAAAGAGATCTTTTGCCACAGCTTTTCCCAAAACAATGTACCTTTTGATTTCTTGGTTGCTGCTTCCATGGGTTTTGATTGTAGAACCAAGTAAATCAAAATCATGGACAACCTCAATCTTTTCCCCATTTATTGTGAAGTTGCATACTGATCCAGTTGTAAGGACTTTTTTGTTGTTGATGTTTAGTAGCAATCCATATGAAAGACTATGTTCTTTGATCTTCATCAGTAAATGTTTTAAATCTTCTTCACTTTCAGCAAGAAGAGTTGTATTGTCTGCATAGTCAATAAAACATAGATGGACATCTTTCAGATATTCTTTTTTTTTTTTGGCTAATATCCATCTGACATCAGCAATGATGCTCCGGTTTCCCTGCCCTCTTCTGAATCCAGCTTGACTTTCCAGAAGTTTCCTCTCTATATACTGGCTCCAGTCACTTTTGAATGATCTTTAGTAAAATTTTGTTTGCATGTGATAGTAATGATATTGTTCAATAGTTTCCACATTCAGTTGGATCCCCTTTTTTTGGGAATATGCACAAATATGGATCTCTTCCCCTCAGTTGGCTCAGGTAGCTATTTTCCAAATCTGTTGGCATAAACATGTTAACAGATCCAGTGCTGCATCTGTTTGTTGAAACATCTCTATTGGTATTCCATCAATTCCTGATGCCTTATGTTTCACCAATTCCTTCAAGGCAGCTTCCACTTTGTCCTTCAATACCATTGGTTCCCTTCATATGCAACTTCTTGAAATGGTTGGTCATGTACCAATTCTTCTTTGTATGATAACTATGTTTATTCCTTCCATCTTCCTTTGAAGTTTCCTGCATCATTTTATATTTTTTCCTGTAGAGTCTTTCACTATTGCTGCTTGAGGCTTCAATTTTTTCTGCAATTCCTTAAGCTTGAGAAACACAGAGCATGTTCTTCGCTTTTGGTTTTCTTTCTCCAGATCATTGCACATGTCATTATAATATTTATTTCTGTCTTCCTGAACTGTCCTTGGAAACTGGTTTAGTTCCTTAACTTCATCATGTCTTCCTTTTATTTTAGCTGCTTGACTTTCAAGGGCAAGTACCAGAGTCTCTTTTGACATCTAATTTGGTCTTTTTTTCTTGTCTTTTTAAATAACCTTTTGCTTTCTTCATGAATGATATCTTTGATGTCATGCCACAGCTCATCTGGTCTCCTATCATTTGTGTCTAATGCATTAAACTTGTTCTTGATGTGGTCTCTGAACTCAGGTGGGATATACTCAAGGTCATACCTTGGCTCTCATAGACTTGTTCTTTCTTCAGTTTCAGTTTGAACTTCCATATGAGCAGTTGATGGTCTCATCCCCAATCAGCACTTGGTCTTGTTCTGACATGTGATATGGAGCTTTTCCATCATCTCATCCACAAATGTAGCCAGTTTGGTTCCTGTATGTTCCATCTGGTGAAGTCCACGTGTATAGTCTCTGTTTATGTTGTTGAAAAAATGTATTTGCAATTAAAAGGTCATTAGTCTGACAAAATTCTACCATGTGATCTCCAGCATTGTTTCTGTCACCAAGGCCATATTTTCCAACTACTGAGCCTTGTTTCCAACCTTTGAAATCTAGTCACCAGTAATTATGAGTATGTCCTGACTGCATGTTTGACCTATTTCAGATAATATGGGTGACTTTTCTAGATTAGAAAAGTCTAGAAATCTTGGAAGATACTTTACAAACTCTTTCAGAAAACAGAAGAGGAGGGACCACTTCCCAACTCATTTCATGGGGCCAACATAACTGTTAACAAGGTTCAATATGAAATTAAAAATCAACTTTCTTTCTTTCTTTCTTTCTTTCTTTCTTTCTTTCTTTCTTTCTTTCCTTCTTTCTTCCTTTTCTTTCTCTGTACTGGGAATTGAGCTCATGGCCTCACACATGCTTGGCAGGCATTCTACCACTGAACTACATACACCCCAGCCCCAGCCTTTCTTTCTTTCTTTCTTTCTTTCTTTATTAATTTAATGACAGTGTCTTGTTAAATTGCTTGTTGCTGGCCAGGAATTCATAATCCTCCTGCTTCAGCCACCCAGGTAGCTAAGATTACAGGCAGGTACCCCCCCCCACTCCCAGTTCAGACCAATATTCTTTAGAATATAGATATGAAAGTTGTTGTTAAAATATTATCAGATAAACTATAACAAAATACATTAACTATACTAATAATTTCAGGAGTGATAATGTCTTTTTAATGGTTACATATAAAAGATTTGACAAAAATTAATATCCATTTATGATAAAAACTCTCAGCAGCATAGTGGAAGATAGCAAAAGACAGTAGAAAGAAACCTCCACCAAAACCTTGTCATACAAAAAGAAAAAAGCCCCAAATCATAAAAGTATACTCAAACTTATTAATAATTATATTATGTAACTAGGGCTTAAAATAATCAATTATAAGATGAAGACCACAGGGAATGTACTGATATCTGAAATTCATCTTGAAATACAGTAGATAATAAGATGGATTGATAGCTGTATGGAGGAATGGATGCAAAGATAGATATATGATGTTGTGATAAAGCAAGAATATTAAAATGTTAAAACTAGACTCTAAGTGGTAACTATAAGGAATTTCAATGTAAAATTCTTTCAAAATTGCTTTGAAAATTGTCACAAATGTTGGGAGAAAAGAGGAAATTAGAGGTTTATGTTTGTATAACTGCCAATGATTAATAATAATAGATAAAACTAGATTCATTACAGAGAAACAAAATTTCAGAAATACTTTCTTTTAAGTGGCAAGAAAGTGATTTTACTTAAATCTAAAACAAAACAAAAAATTCAAAATTAAGCAATGCAAAAGGAAATTTTAAGCAAATACCAAGTGACTTTAATTCTTGAGAAATTTAAGCATACACAAATGATAGACCTTCATGGAGACAGGTAGAAATTGTATCAATCGGTAACAGAAGACTCAAATATGTGTAGAGATATTCAATGTTCTTAGAAGGAAAGAATATATATCATACAGTTATCAATGTTTTCCCTTACACTCCATAATTAAATCCATTTCAATTTTAATCTTGACAGTTTTATTTTTAATGGAACTTCACAAAGTACTCTTAAAATTCATATGTAAATAATGTTACCCTTACTTAAGAAGAACAAGTGTGAATCTTGCCCTTCAAATATTACAAGTTAGTATAAAGTTATACTAATTAAAATAATGTGGTTTTGGCACAAGGATAAAGAATAGATAAAATGAAAACAACAGCCTAGAAATAGACCTGAGTGTATATAGAAACTCTATATATGATGTTATAAAACAGTGAGGAAAGGGTAGACTGTTCAATAAATTGCACTGCCAGGATTAGTTTTCCATGTGGAAATAAGTTGGATGCCAACTTTATACCAAAAAAGAAACAAAAAGAATCATGGTTTTAATGACATAATATGGAAAGCCGTCTTTAATTGTTGTAGAAGAAAATATGGAAGCATATCTTCACCATAGAGAGGTAGGTCAAGTTTTCTAAAATAAGATGCGCAAAATAGAAGTCATGAAGAGAAAATCTTGCTTTTCTCATGTTGAATTAAATATCTTCTATATGACTAAAAGACCATGGACATATCACCCACATAGAAAAGATGTTTGTAATAGTTTTAATCAACAAAGTCATGGTAAATAGCATCTATAAAGTCCGAGAAACCAGTAAGAACTGATGAACAATGTAATAGGAAAATGAGTTAAGAGGATGAGGTAAGCAAAGTGAGCTAATGTTCAGTTTACCAAAAAGAAAACTAAGGTAGCCAGTCACATAAAAAGGAGCTCACATGTACAGGGGAGTAACAGAAAGCATTTTGAAATGAACTCCCTTTTATGGCAGGTAAAAAGCTTGGTAGTCCTTTGTCTTCATGAAGGTTTGTTAGACAGGGAATTTTATACACTATCAATAAGAGAACACATAGGTAACAAAGATATGAGTCTGACTCAACTCAAAGGCACCCAACAACAACAACAACAACAACAACAACAACAACAACAACAGGTAACAAAGATTTTGGAGAGCAACTTAGAAATTCTCATTTAATGTTGAAAATTCTAAAACTTTATTATTTTACAGTCCTACTCTTCTTTTTTCTTTTTTTAATAATGGAAGATTGAACTCAGGACACTCCACTATGGGGCTGCATCTCCAGTCTATTATTTTTTATTTTTTATTTTGAGACACGGTCTCATTAAGTTATGGCCTCAAACTCATTATCCTCCTGCTTCAGCCTTCATAATCCTTCTCTGTAATGTATATTCTAGAGAAACTTAGCCCTGGAAGCAATAGTAGTTGTCCACAGGATGTCATTGTCAGCATGGTTTGTGGTAGCAAATTGGAAGCAATATGTATGTCTATCAGTATCAGAGTGGAAAAATAAATTATATATTATAAATTTTGTGTTCACCTAATGTACCTCTACAGCCATTATAGCCAATGGGTTAGGTGCTTTGCCTACACATAGTGTGTCTGAAAACCTTAATCCTATAAAAGATGTGGACATACAAATGAAAAGCTTGTAAACAAAGCATATATTTTTATGGCTATCCACACATTGTTGTTGCGGTTGTTAGGTGCCATTGAGTCAGTGTCCTACTCACAGTAACCCTACATACAACAGGCGAAACACTAATGTCAGTGATTCTCTGCTATTCGTAGGATTTTCAATGGTGGATTGTTTTTTGAGAATGGGTTGGTGGGTCCTTCTCCCAAGCCTACAGCACCTGAGATTCCCAGGTGGTCTCCCATTCAAGTACTAACCAAGCATGACCCTGCTTAGCTTCCAGGATCTGATGGGGTCAGATGCCACAGTGGTACAGCTGTATGCATCTACATGTAGTAAAATTAAAATCCCAGGGAGAGGGTGATTTTATTGTTTAGGGATACTTCTAGGTGAATGGGATTGGAAGGAGGGGGTCTTCACTCATCTATTTTCTCAGAAAAAGAATGATCTGAGGCAAGTATACCAAAACATTAATATCTATTAGATTTGGATGGTGGTGAATACAAATGAAAATTTTCTCTGAAGTACATCACAATTTGGATAGAGATGTTATGAGTGAATAAGAGATACTTTAGAAAGAAGAAAAAATAAAGAAGAGTGGTGAAGACCATTTAACATCCAGACAATCCAGGCCTCCTTAGTGCTTTCTCACAAATGAATGAGCTTGCTGTCCCTGTCAGAGGCCCTGCAAATACCCAGTGACCCTTTATCATGGATGCCAGAGCAGAGTCTTGTGTTAAGTGAGTTAATCTTTGACAACCTGGAGCTATAAATTCCTTCAAATTTAAAGTGCTTGTAGGACTTTGACCAAAAATATTTGTGAGTGCGGTGGTTATGAATATGATTGTGGCTGTGGGCATGATTCTCCAGGGTGGTGCTTTGGCAGTGGCTGGCCTGGGGCAGGTATGTGGGAGGGAGGGGTCTGTTCAAGTGAATGGGACCATCCTGGACCAAGACTCTGCCCTAGTGCTCTGCTCTCTTCTTGGTAGTCAGAGTCACTTCCTAGGGTAGCTTCCCTACTTACCCTGACAGGAAGTCCTTCCCAGTCCCTTCCACAATGCCCAGTCTACTATTTTTCAGGTGCCAGTGCTACAGGCCTTTGGGTTATTCCTTTTCAGGAGTATGTTTCACTAGGTGAGGGGGCTGAAAACAGCTGAGTTACAGAGTGGAAGCTGAATTCATCATAACTCTTTGATTGCAATGTCAAAAAATCATCTCAAATCATTGAAAGTCATCAATAAAGATTATATGTGCGTGTGTGTGTGTGTGTGTGTGTGTGTGTGTGTGTGTGTGTAGAAGTAAGGGGGATTCTGCCTCCTCTGGCCCAATCATAAGGCCTAGAGGAGAGCCACTGAGATCAGACTTTTCCATCTTCTACCTATTTGAGTGATGGCCCAACTAGCCTCCTCCTAAAGCAAGAACTACAGTTGTAGGTAGAGCTGACTTATATCTTGCCATCCCCACCCCTAGAAAAAGAAGAAAAAGGGGCAAATGGTCCCAAATGGTACCCCCTGCTTTGGGCAGTGCATATCACACATGGACTGAATGTGAATCCTTGAATTGGTTTATATAATAGAATAATTCTAATGATAGAATATCCCTCATAAGCTTATTGGGATGACTCATGGAAAGCAATTAGCACTCTGCTTGGCTTAGAGTAGAAGATATCTTCAAGATAATACCAAATAAGATTTGGACTGATGTGCTTATTTAACTTTACAAAGAGCCAGTGATGAAAATACGTATGTTCTCATGTGCTGTTGGAGAAATGAAGGCTTAGAGAGGATTGCTTGCCTGAGATTGTATAAACTTTGGAAGAGAAAGAGGAGAGGAAAAAGGAAGAAGAGAATGTGGATGAGAAAGTACAGTGGTGTGGCATGGTGACAGTTATATATGTGCTGTTTTCTGCACGCTAACTATGTGCTCAGTCTTGTGCTAGATCACACGGAATATAAAAAACTTTTCCTAGTTTGTTGTTGTTAGGTGCTGTCGAGTTGGTGTATGACTCATAGTGACCCTACATACAACAGGAGAAACAGTATTGTTAGTGGTTCTCTGCTATTCATAGGGTTTTCAATGGTGGATTGTTTTTTGGGGAGTGGGTTGCCAGGTCCTTTTCCGAAGCCTTTGGCACTTGGTATTCCCAGTACTCCCATTCAAGTACTGACAAGGCCCAACCCTGCTTAGCTTCTGAGATCTGTTACCACAGCGGTACAGCTGCAGGCTTTTGTAGTTTGTTGTTGTTGTTAGGGGCCGTCGAGTTGGTATCCGACTCATAGCTACCCTGCTAGGGTTTTCAATGGCTGACTGTTTCGGGATTGCCTTGGGAGTGGATTGCCAGGCCCTTCTCCCATTTTTGTGGTGCTGGGAATTGAACTCGGGACCTCAGAGACTGCAGCACAGCGCTCTACCCTCTGAGCTAAATCCCAGCCCTTCCTAGTTTAGGGAACCGAAAATCTATTATGAAGACAATTCACAAAGTAAAAAGAGATGGAGGTAAGTACAAGTACTAGATAAAGTAGTACCTATCATAGACAGGGAGTCTGGGATTTGGCTCAGTTGGTAGAGCGCTGTGCTGCAGTCTCTGAGGTCCTGAGTTCAATTCCCAGCCCCGCAAAAATGGGAGAAAGGCCTGGCAATCCACTCCCAAGGCAATCCTGAAACAGTCAGCCATTGAAAACCCTATGAGGGTCGCTATGAGTTGGATACTGACTCGATGGCACCTAACAACAACAACAATAACAACAACAATCATAGACAGGACATTAGGATACCAGACAGTGGTCTCATGGGCTAGGAAACTGCTAGGTAAGGTCTGGAGAGAGGAAGCTGGCCCACTTGCTCTATATTCCATCTGGTGTCTGGAGTCTGTGGGTCATGTATCCAGGCAGACATCCATGGTGTTGAACTATTTGGTTTTGCGGAGGAAATCCTTTCCTACTTCCTTAAATGTGTCTGTGATTGCAGCACCCAGCTCACAAAGCCAGGCAAAAAGTCCATCTAGTATGGTGAATCTCAGGACAGAGGGAGGAGATGGAACAGACACTCCATTTTTCATTGAGCTTCAAACTTGTTTTGCACACACACACACACACACACACACACACACACACACACACACACAGACAACTTTCATGGACCAAAAACTATTATATTGCTGAGAAAGCTGTTCTTGAGACTAAAAATGCTGACTTTTCCTGAGAAAAAAAGCCAAATTCATGCCTTGAAACAAATTTGCAGGAAAAAAAAAAAAGAAAAAGAAAAGAAAAAGAAATGTGTTTGTGTCTGCCAAAGCAGAAATTTTTTTCTCCTGTAACCCCTCCAATTCTTTCCTTCCCCATTTTCACCACAGTGTACCATGTTCTTTGGGGGAAAGAGATGTGACTAATTCCAGATCCATTTACTAAAAGGTATACTAAGAAGGAAAGTGACTCTTCATTTTTGGTTGATGATTCGTGTTTTTGATCATCTCAGTGCACCATGTAGACTGGTAGAATATGACCACATTGCTAATTAGCTGGTACTTGGGTCTATGACTTTTCTGGGCTCCTGGCCTCAGTTTCTCCCTTGCAAAGTGATTCTCAGTGATTTTCAAACTTGGTTCTGCAGAGTCTTCTTAGGGGTCCCCTGGATGACAGGAGGTGAAACATGGGGCTATAACCTTCTTCACTACCATTCACTGCTTTTTAAGCAGAAGCAATGTGTTTCTATCTACTTGATAAACTTACGCATTCTAATAAAACTTCACTTGAAGAAAGATTTGCCAATTGGTCCCTTTCATTCTTTTTTCAATTTTTATTTTTGCTAGTGGGAAGTTGAACCCGAGGCCTCATATATGTTACCAAGTGCTCTACCACTGAGCTGGACATCTCAGCTCCTTTTTTACTTTTGAGACAGGGTCTTATTAAGTTACTCAGGCTGCCTCTGACCTTGAATTCTCAATCTTCCTCCCTCAGCCTTCTGGGAGTACAGTCATGTACCACCAACTGCAGATCAGCCCCTTTCATTCTAACACTCTATGGCTTTTGGTCTTCAATTTGAGTGGCTCCACTGCATTTGGATCTGCCCCTTTCTGGACAGATGCTGTTCTCTCCTCAACTGAATTCATTACCAAAGGCCAGGTGGGAACTACATGATTGGACTTCAGGAAAGAGCAAAAGCCTCAGGGTCCACAGCATCCCTAGAAAACCTGTTGGAAGAGGTAGAGGTGTCATGGTCAACAGAGATTTGATAACACAAGGTGTATACCTGCCATGGCCAGCTGAACCACTGGTGCAGCCTGGACGGCACTATGTGAGAGATTCTGGGAAGTCCTCCAACTTCTGAAGGCAAATTGCCCCACCCACCCATGTCTGATGATTGACATCCCACCAATAACCCCTTTGGACTTATTAATGGCTCTGGGGATGAGTCCCTAGTCACTGAAATACACATGCTGTCCTTTCTATGTATCAGACAACTAAGAACAGGATTCTTCAGGGGTGCTTGAGCAAGAAGTATGTCATGGAGTTTGGGCAAGAATTGAAAGAAAGGCACAAAAACTTTTCTGGCCCCTGTCATATTGCCAAACTGCAGCTATTAGAGAATCATGGACCATATAGTAAGAATTCTTTGAGGCACAGACTCCAAAATCTGATTCACATAGTTTTTTCTTTACTATCCTGATACATAATGACTCTGATTTTGCATACGTTCTTGATGTTGTCATTAGGTGCCACTGAGCTGAGTTGGTAGAGTGCCGCTCTGCACTCTCTGAGGACATTCTTGATAGAATGTGTCAAAAGACAAAATTTCAACACATTTATTTTAAAGATCTGCTTGGCTTTTATTAATGCCTCATGAGTTGAGGCAAATCTCATTGTATAAAACAGAGCAAGGGCTCCCATGAGTTGAGCAAGAGAAGACTGGCTTATGGAAGGAAAGGCTGAAGAAGGCAGAAATAAGGAACAAAAAGGGATTGGTGTTTAACTATCTGAGGGCACTGAGGCCCTGAGTTAGATCCCAAGCCTTGAAAAATGGGAGAAAGACCTGGCAACCCACTCCTGAAACAATCCCAAAGAAATCAGCCATTGAAAAGCCTATGAGGGTCACTATGGGTCATATCCAACTTGATGGCACCTAACAACAACAATTTCAAAGTTTCTTCCTTATAGGCTAAAACAGGGTGTTCCTTATTATTTTCAATTAGGTAAGCTGAGCCCCTCTGATTGGTTGCTGTGAATCTCCTGTATTTTTGAAAACTGGCCCATTTCAAAGTTCAGTTTAGTTTCATGGCATTTAGCACAAGTAACTCCATTCTGATTTGGTCTGCTCCATTGGGGCCCATTGCAGGAGCTCAGTCCAAAGAATGGCTTCTCATAAAGTTTTGTTTGACAAGGGGGAACTCACTGTTTTGTAGTGAAGACTAGTCTATTTATGGGGCACCCTGCATAAGTAGAAAGTTCTTCCTTATGATGAATTAAAACTTCCAAGGCTCCATATTTTCTACCCATTATTCTGGGAGTTATGCAGGATTAACTGGTCACTCCACAAAATAGTCTCCCTGGGAGTTTAAGGGGGAATATCTATCCTATCACCCTCCATCGCTTTTCTGCCTTAGTTAAACATTCCAATTTTCTTCTTTTTTCCCCTCGTGACTAGACTTCTTTTTTGGCCCATTAAGGTTCCTTGCCCCCATGTGTCTGTCAGCTTATCATTCTGTGGGGGTTTGTGTGTTGCTGTAATGTTGAAAGTTATGGCTCCAGTATTTCAGATACCAGCAGGGCCACTCATGATGTACACTTTTCAGCTGAACTTCCAGACTAAGACAGACTAGGAAGAAGGACCTGGCAGCCCACCCCCGAAACAATTAGCCACTGAAAACCCTATGAATAGGAGAGAAGCACTGTCACATATAGTTCTGGAAAATGAGCCTCCCAGGCTGGAAGGCACTCAAAAGATATCTGGGGAAGAGTTACCTGCTCAAACATTACAAACATGTATCTATACCTATATCTATCTATCTATCTATCTATCTATCTATCTATCTATCTATCTATCTATATCATGTGTATGGCACAGTGTTGGGTAGTGTTTTCTTCTGTTATATACAGGGATGCTATGAGTCAGACCCAACTTGATGGCATCTAACAACAACAACAACAAGGTTCCTTCTAAAGTTCCAGCACAGAACAGAACATAATACCACTGAATGCATACACCCAGATTACCTCTCTCCTGGTGTGGACGGATGGTGTAGTCACTCTGTTTTAACCTGAGACTATACTGGTCTCTCTAGTATCCATGTTCAGCTGTTGCTAGGATTACTCTTAGCACATCTCAGTTTTTCTTTATGTGAATGGCTCTTGAATTGCTTTTCTCCAACACTATTCCCAAAGAGTGTACTTAAAAAACTCACTTGGAGGCCTCTACATTTCCTCTGGTAATCTCAGTACTGTCGATTCTTGGCCAATGTCTTCAGTTTAGGATTCTTTCACTCATCCTGTTATCACCTCACTGGAATCATTTCAGGCAGATATGAAGAGATCACTTAGTGTGAATTTACTCTGGTTGCTGGCCCTTGGCACGAATGACTGTGTGGGAGCAGGGCAGGTCACTAGTGAGTAATTGCTGGAGGGATGACCAGGTGAGAGAGTGAGTAACTAGGAGAAGAAGGGCCTTTATTGGCCACCTTCAACACTCTGTGGAGCTGGCTGACACATGGTGCCATGAATCTGCTTCCTGCATTCCTGGACAGTATGCCATCCCATATTTCTCTACCTTATCATCATGTCTTCAGCTATTTTGTTAAGTCACTCATAAAAGTGACGATATATTTTTTCCTAAGGAGAAAATGAGGGTATTTTACACTTTTTTCTTTTTATTTAACTTTCACAAGATCTTTGTGATTATCTTTTGATGCAAGGGATTCCAATTGCTTTCTTTACCCTGGAGTAGAATTTTTAGCCTGAGCCCAAAGATTTGAACTACTTTAAAAGGGCTATATACTGAAATTTGAATGAAATATACACAGATACACAGACACACAACCTAATGGAGTAATAGAGAAAATATGACTAGTATTTAATAATGTTTAGCACTGAATGGCAGTTTGTGGATATTTATTGTTTTTTTTTTCTGCCTCTATCTCTCACTGTGTGTGTGTGTGTGTGTGTGTGTGTGTGTGTGTGTGTGCATGTATGTGTGTACATTTTGTTTTGTTTTGAGACAAGGTATTGCTGTGTAGCCCAGGCTATTCTGGACTCACTGTGTGGACAGACAGGACTTCAAATCAGGTCAATCCTCCTGCCTCAGGCTCCTGAGTGCTAGGATTATAAGCATGTGCCACCAAGCCCAGCTCCCTTTCTCTCTTTTTTAAAACAATTATTTTACCATGTGCATAAATTACAAAGGTTGATATTTGCTTTAACATAGCCCTTTCACTTATATTGGCTTTCTTTCCCTCTTAGCCAATCCAGTTTAATAATATTGTCAGAGGAAACAGTAAAATAGTAGTATTTATATTAGTATCTATATTTTATTTTTACTTTTTTTGTACTGAGAGTTGAACCCAGAGCCTAATGCATTCCAGGCAAGTACTCCACCACCAAGCCACACCCCAGGCCCCTTTTATATTTTTTATTTTGAGACTAAGTTGGGCAGGCTGCCTCTGGCCTCAAACTCTTTATCCTCCTGCCTCTGCCTGCCAAGTCACTGGGATTACAAAGATGTGCTATGGTATCAAGCTCACTAGTCTTTCTTAACCTGATATTATCTTCAAAAGCTCATAGGCTTATACTTCCCATAGATCTTTGAACATCACATGAGGAAATTTTTAATGCCATTTTATGTAGATTCATGGGATTTTAGAGTATATATATATATATATATATATATATATATGTGTGTGTATGTGTGTGTGTGTGTGTGTATACATATATATATTTATATATAACATATATAAATATATATGTATTTATATGTGAAACTCATCAGGAGAACCAGTTATAGAGTGTACAGTCTAATAAGTTCAGATTTGTGGAAGATCCAGAAAAAGAAAAGCTGTGGTCATCTCTCCCCTCAGGAAGCATCCATTTTAATTGGGTGGTAGGACTTTCTTAAGGTAGCCAGACTGGACCATCCAATAGCATGCAGTCAAGTGTGAAGTAATAAAAGGCAAACCATAAAATCTCCCAATAAATCATGATAACCGTCATGGAAAGAAAAGTCAGACTCCAAGGGTAACATGAGCAAACTGTGGAGAGGCCTATGTCATTTCCTAATATCCTGATGAGGTAGAAGACATAACTTTTATTATTCTGGTTCATTGTATGAAAAGACTGAGTCCCAGAAGATATTTTAGTTGGTTAAATATTACACCATGGCATATGTGAAATGAGAAGTGAAGATTTTTAGCATATGACTGTTGCTACCCCTGTCTCTATTTCTGTCCCTGTCTGTCTGTCTATGTCTCTCTCTCTGTCTCACATATGCACACAGCCTCTACCCCTGCTCCCAATCCTGCTACTTCTCCTTCAAGTTCTGTGCCCTCCTGCCAGATGTTGTCACCTGTCTTTTCTCAGAAGGCCTCAGTAGCATTACACAGCTGAGCCCTGCAGGCGCCTGCCCCAGGCCAAACAAACAAACAGAAGAGAAATCTTTCAGGCTGGGCACCAGGGAAAAGTGATCTTGATGCCGTCTGTGGCATGAGCCGAGGCAATTGATGACTTGGCATTCTGTCCCAGAGTCATCAATCATACAGAATCAATCCTGGCTCCCTCAGGAGCTAGCCCCCGGCTCACATAATTCTCTCTCCCTGCCACCAACCTGAACAGTCTGATCCCAGTGGTGGGAACTGTTTTGTTCTGTGTTCAGCATTGATTCACTTGGCCTTCAGTAGTATTTTCTACATTCCCCAGAAATGTCACTTAATTTATCCTCTCTAAGGTGGCTAAGTTGCCTGGGCGTCACTGCATCAATTGGAGCAGGCAAGCAAAGAAACGTGTCTGGCTTCTCACATCAAAGCCTTGGGCCTTAGGCTCCTAGACCTGAAAATCAGGGCTCTCCTGTGCGCAGGCTCTGGTGCTCAGCAAAGATACCAAGGCAGGGTATTGAGCAGAGGCCAGGGGCTGCTCTCAAATCAGATGGCCTTGTTCGTTTCTATGGCTCTGCCACTTTCTAGCTGTGTGACTTGGGTATGGGACCTAACCACGTTGTGTCTCAGCGTCCCCAGATATTAAATAGTGTTACTAAAAGCACCTGACTCATGGAGTTGTAGGATTAAATTAGATGAGGGACATGAGTGCTTCACACAGTAGTTCGAGAACAGACACAATCACTAGGCACAAGTTATTAATATAACCATTATTAAGGCATATGTATGGGAGAAAGATGTGGCAAACCACTCCCGAGGCAACCCCCAAACAACCAGCCATTGAAAGCCCTTTAAGGGTTGCTATGAGTTGGACAGGACTTGATGGCATCTAACAATAACAACAACAACAACAACAACAACAACAAGAAGGCATATGTCAGATTTGTAGGGTTGAACATACAGATAATAAAGTTGGAGGCCAGGAAAGAAAATGTTTAGGAAGTGGGCCTATTCAGAAAGAATGACTCTTCTCTCTTGTCTTGGAATTCAGTGTCTGATGAATACTCACCTCCATATCTCAGAAGATAAGCCCTTCCGCTCCCATGTAACCAGGAGTGGTCCCTACAGAAACTGGCTCAATAGGATGTGGTATGTGGTGGATGGAACAGAAGGCTGGAATAAAAGGAGGAGGCCAAGGATATGGAACTAGAACTTCATGAACTCTGTAAGATTGCTGAAGGCCAGCTCAGGGGGATGTGTCTAGAGGAAGGGGAGAGGCCTCATTTCTTTTCTTCTCTCCATCCCTCATTGTGAAATGAGGTTTTCTGTATGTCATAGAGACTTGCTGAGACCAAGTGAAAGAAAGAAGAGAGAAAGGACAAGGGGCTTAGGAGTCGTTGTCGGAGGTGCCACTGCCCTGGGAGGGACAGCTTGGCAGGCAGCCTAGGGAATTCAGGGCACTTCCTTGCAAGTCTGTATATCAGTGTGTCTTCACATCTGTCTGTCCCTCTCCCACACAACTGGAATCATCTTTTCCAAGAGATTCTGAGGACTGCTTTATTTGTTAGGAGACAAGGAGGCACTAATAAATTCCTCTGTGTGAGGTATTTAATTACATAATAATGTGTACACTAATCAGGGTAAATGTGTTTGTGAAAACACCTTGATATGGGAACAGTTAATCACCCAAGGCATTGCTTCTTAACACACCTTGGAAGTTAACTTAATTAAATTAATTAGAACAATGAAAAAATTGAACTGTTTATTGGTCCACAATGGCCTGAAGAAATGCTCCCCTCAAATGCAGGAACATCTCCCATACTGCAAACAATTTTCCCCAAACTCTCAGCCCTTATGGTTATGGTTACACCCCAGGAGCCTGCAGACCACAAAGACTCCCCCTGTGCCTTACCTTGGAGTCATTTCCTGTTGAAGACAGAAGGCAATCAGTCTAAGTGTCTGAATGCGTGCACATGCACACCCCCCCACACACTCACACATCCTTTTTGTGTGCTTCACCAGAAGCTCAGGGAAATCCAGGATTCCACAGGTATCAGTTTGCAGTCAACTACTGAGAGGACCAGTCTGTGCCTTTTGAGGAAGGAAACTGTTTTCTGGAGGATGATTATAATCACCACCATTGCCAGTACTGTCATGTCATTGCTGTCTGTTAGTAATGTTAGTGTGAAGCTGAACTTGCAATTACACAAAGCCCCAGTTCTTAACCCCATCTTCCTCTCTACTTTCTTGTTGTTAGGTGCCATTAAGTCAGTGTCTGACTCATAGCAACCCTACGAACAACAGGCAAAACACTATTGTCAGTGCATCTCTACTATTCATAGGACTTTCAATGGCAGATTGTTTTTTGGGAGTGGGTTGCCAGGTCTTTCTCCCAAGCCTACAGCACCTGGTGTTCCCAGGCGGTCTCCCATCCAAGTACTAACCAGGCCTGACCCTGCTTAGCTTCTGAGATCTGATGGAATCAGACACAACAGTGCTACAGCTATAGGCTCCTCTCTGCTTGAGCTCTGGATAAGGTGGCAGAAAAGGCAAGGTACCTGAACCTAGGGGTCTATAGGTTGAAGCCTTTTCTGTGCACGTGGAATCAATCACTGAAGAGTGAGTGTGCACAGTATGGAAGGCAAAGGTCATTGGGGAGAGAGTCTTATTTGGGGGAGAGGAGCATTCAGATCAGCATTTCCCTTAAGGAAGATTAACTCAGCAGTCTTCTTGATCTTGACACTTTCACAAAAGAACTATCTGGGCATCCAATCGCAAAACCCCTTCACTGATGGCAATGACTAAGCAGGAAGCTGCTTCTACAGCCTGAAATTCTGGCTGTGAATCCAAGAGACTTGATATACAACCTAAAATTACCTTTTGCATTTGTATTTGCTTTTACTATTCCAAAAACTTAGAAGAATAATCAGAAAAAAATAATTAAAAGTTCTCATGGCTTCAGAATAAACCTCCCTTCCCTTTCTGAAATTTCTGAGTTCTAAGGAACATGGACCAGGGCACCAGGTGCCAAAGGTCAGGCCCTGTGAGTTTGCTTTCTATGAGATTTCCCGCTTCCCTCATCATAAACTTATCAGTGAAGTTTTTCATGACTTGATTGATTAGCCAAGATAGGGTCATAGGATCTGAGCTAATCTATAGGAGCAAGTCTCCAACTAGCCCAAATAGCCAAATATTCCTGCATCACTTGGAGCTCATATATCAGGCTGACCCTCACTTCATGAAAATAATTGAAAAATGATCAGTCATCCTTCTTCCTGAACATTTTTCTGGTCAGAGGGAACTTAGACCTAATGTCAGTCAGGGTTCTTGCAGGAAACAGGGATAAGAAGCACTCAAATAGGGTAGGAGGGTTGGCAGCATTAAAGGAAACCTGCACAAAATATTAAGTTCCCCAAGATGGGCAAGAGCAAGGGATGTTCCAAGCTTCAGGCCAGAGGAGCAAGTGGTTGATGGATCTAGGAAGACTTGCAGAAGAAGACTTTGGTTCAGCTACACCCAAGCCAGAGAGCTTCCAGGAGGGAGCTGAGGATACAAGGCCTTGACTATTCTCTCTTCCTACCCTCAGCCCCCTGTCAGGGCTACAGGAAACCAGAGGGTGAAGAGCCTGGGCAACTCAGTTCATGGAAGTCAGCCTAGGGCAACACAGAGGGTAGGAAGGGGAGCTGTTGGGGTAAGTGAAGCATGTTCATTTGAGGCCAACTGATATTAGTGAAAGCAAAAATATTCTACAACAAGAAAATAAATAAAAAATATATTATAGGTTTTATCTGGGTGATTCCTTTTACATTGGGATCATAAACTTTTGTCCTCTATTATTTAAAATGTCAATATAGTGAAACAGAGCCTCATGTTTAGGCTGCTGCCAGGTTATAACTTTAGCTTTTAGAACTTCTCACCTACCAATTTTCTGTTTGTTTAAGCATGGGTGGGTGTATTGGGCAGGAGCTTGCAGCTGGAGTTTTTCTGTCAACCCAGTGAGAAGGTTGGAATGAATCATGTCTAGCCTATAACACACAGAAAAATGGAAGAAACAATCTGTATGGGAGAGTGTGCTGAGCAGCCATGCCCTGTGATGATTAGCCTTGGGCTTTTTTTCATATAACCAGGCTCTCAAGTTCTTTAACCCAAATCAGATTTGCCAAAGACAGTCAGACCTCCACCTACCAGATAGTCCAAAAATAGCTTCTATTACTCCTTAATAAATCCAATTAACCCACTCTAAATTTCTAATATGGAGAGGTACATACTAGGGCGTTAATGTAGTTTAGAGTGCAGTAAGAAACTTAGGTCAGGCAATAATGTAGCAGTAGACAATACATGACACATGATTTGAAGCCCACAAGAGTGAGTTATAGTTCAGAAGAAAGAGAAGATGCTCCTAACATGTCTAATAAGGGGAAAGTGCCATAAGAAGAGGAAGCATTTGAGGGGCTCTTAAAGGATGGAGGCTGTCAGAGGAGTTTGTTCTCAGTGGCCCTTGACCATTGTCACGTTCACTTCAGCTCTGGGACTTGGTTTATTCTGTTAATTATACTACCTTGAACACGCAACTCTGTACCTTCCTTTTTAGTCTCTAAGGAACAGAGTCATCCCTAGCTACTCCAAGAAGTGTGGCCCTATTGCTTGAAGCCATACTGACCACTGTGTTTTTATGAACCTAGAAATTGAGCCCCCCAAATTGTCATGAGCTCTTCATGGAGAGCTGAGCTTTTCCAACCAACCTGTGGATGGGCCCCATGCCTTTTATACAAGTAGTTTTTGTATGACCTATCTGGATTCTGGAGGAGAGTACTTTTTAAATGGAGTGTGGGGGCAGACACTTTGGGTTGCCATATTTTTTCTCAGAGACCTTCCTTAGCACCTAGAAAAGTGCAGAGACAGGGCAGTCAGATCTTCTCATGATGACAGAGGTTCTGGATAAACTCAGCCCAGTTGCAGGGAAATCCAGATTCACTGAACAGATGAACTGAGTGCCCCAGCCTTTTATCCACCTCTAAGTTAACATTTCTTTCAGAAATGATTATGGAGTAAAGATGTGAATGTATCTAGGAAAGGTCCTCCATGCCTCACCAGCTCAAATCACTTGTAATTACATCCCCTCCCCGCCATGAGAAGGACAAATGGGCTCCAGGTACAGGATTACTGAGCATTCCTTGTTCATCTCCTTATTGTCTGTGCCCCTTGCTGGCCTCCTGTCCTTCTCCTCTAGCCGTTGATTTGACCCTTTCCAGCTTTCTCCATGATCTCTTTCTGGGCCTGAAGCTTCCACCCCTACTCTGTGGCTATGGTAGAGATTGAATTCTGCTCTAGATTTCCTCTGTGTTATCACTGTCCCTCTCCAATTTGTTATGCCCAAGGGGCCCAAAAGGAAAAAGATATTTTTATTTATTCCACTCAGTTGCATTCCTTTCCCCCTAACGTTCATACACACATCCCAGAACAGCATATAGGACAGGCCCAGAGGGAGCTACAGGCTAGTGCAAGGAAGGGCTGATTCCCGGGATTCTAGATGATTTATCTTGACATCACATACCTTCACATGCCTTCCATATTTACAGAAATTATTGGGGAATTCAATGTCTGTGCAATTTTGTGGTTCCAACTGGGCCAAAGCTGATGTAATTAGAAGTACTTTTTCTGTAGGTGAATTTGGTCTATTCTATATCCGGGCTACTTGCTTCTCCAGTTTAGTGATATTCATTCAGTTCCATCATATTCAATTCAAATGTATAATGAGGTTTGAGGTTCAATCTTAAGAATTTTCATATTGGGCTGGGGATGTACGAAGCTTGGTGACAGAGAGCTTGCCTAATGTGCATGATGCCCTAGGTTCAATCCCTTGCACACCAAAGGAAAAAACAAAACACAAAACAAAAAGAATTTTTGCATTATTTTGTCCAAATTGACTTAGTGTCTCAAGAAGAAAATAGAATGATGCATTTTACCACACCAACTTGTTCTTCCCTTCTCCTCTGAGCAGAGCCTGAGCCCTGGGTTTCTGTCTTCCTCCCTCAATTGGAGATGCAGCTGAACAAACCCAGGGGACCAGGATTCCTCTTCCTGGTCTCTCTACTTTAAGCCTGCTCTTATAACTGGCCCCAAATGGAATTCACTCATTGATTCCCGGTGCCAATTAATTGATTATCCATTGGTCATGGGCCAGTGAGACCATTTTCATTAGTGGCAGTCACTGTGCTAAGTTCTAGGGGTAAAATGATGAATGTGAGAAAATTTTTCCACATGGAATTAGGACGAATTCATGGATTTATCTCCTTTCAATCAATTGCCCCCCCTCCTCCTGCCAAAGAGACTTTCCAGTCATCCCTAATCTTTACAGCTCCTCTATCTGCCCTTGTTTTCAACTTCTTTTCTGTGACCTAAGTTGCATGCCACTCTCAGGGGTGTGGAATTTGCCTCTGAGTGGAGAGGCAGAAGAAGATTCTCTTCCCTAACAGAAGATGCAGTTTTCTATCTTTAAATCTTAGTTGACTGAGAGCGAGATAGAGCATCTTGTCCCTGTCTGAGCTGGCTCCTCCTAACCTTGCTTTTTCTGTGGGCCCTCCATATTTTCCATGCTGCACTGTGTGGATGTCCAGTGAGATCCTCCTGAGGCTCACATTTACTCTTTACTTAGTGTGTCTGACACTAAGTGTCATAGAGAAGGGGGTTGAGGATAAATAAGTTCTAGAATCTGCCTCCTAGGAACTTCTGATTAGGTAGTGGAAATAATACATATACTCCAAATTACTTTAAACACAAAAGGAAATTAGTAACATAAGAGTATAGCTGAAACTCTGTGTTAGTTTAAGATAAATGGTGAGATTTTCAGGACTATAGAAAGGCAGGATTTTCCTAGACCTTAAAGGATGCTTAGCAAGGAGGAGAGAACATTTCCATTCTTCCATTATTCTCACATTGGGCATGGCTTCTCTTCCCTGTCCCTTCCTGGCTTTTTCCACTCAAACAAGGAAGAAGTAATGGCCCAGCCATTAATTAGATCTGGTGCAATCAACTCAGTTGCATTTCCTGGTGGGCAGGCCCCAGAATTTCAGGGCTTTGATCTGTGTCCAGCTCTTGATCTCTCTCTTAACACCAAACTTGACTGCCTTGCTACACAGCCTGGCCCTGGTAACACTTTGGTGAATGCAGCCTGGGGAATTAGTCATATCCCCCACCCTTCCACAGACCTAAAGTTCATGCTTCTACTCTTTCCTCAAGTGACTTCTATCCTCTTTCCATTCAGAGAGTGATAAACATTCTCATCCTATTATACTGGTGTTGCTTGGTGGAGCAGAGGCTAACAGGCCCATGTAGTTCTCCAGGCCAGAGCTATTTTTTTCAATGTAGCTTCCTGGGTGCTCTGCACTAGAGTCTGCAACCATTATATACTGCTTGGTTTTGTAGACATCTGTGCATATTCCACTCTACCTTTACCTCTAAAATGTGGTCAGAATAATGTTACACATTTTGTTTGATTTAATTTTGTTTTGCACTAAGATAGTATAATAGAGTAGAAAAATTGTTCTTTTAATATGATGATCTCTAGTTCTATTCAGTTTCCTGTAAATGACATAATTTCATACTTCATTATGGCTGAATAAAATTCTATTGTGCAAATATATCACATTTTCTTTATCCATTTGTCTGTTGGTGGACATCTAGGTTGAATCTAATATCTTGGCTACTATGAATAGTGCTGCAATAAACATTAGAGGTCATCATGTTAAATATGTGTGTGTGTATGTGTGTGTGTGTGTGTGTGTATACACACATATGATGAAAAGTAAAAGGGAGACCACTTAGGGCAGAGGAAGGGGACTAAAGTGAGGGGGAAGGGCCACAAGAAAGGGTAATGGGAGGAAGAATAGAACAAGGAAACACTGCCTGGTTTAAAGTTGAGAAAAGTGTGCATCAGGGCTGTATCCTTTCACCATATCTCTTCAATTTATATGCTGAGCAAATAATCGGAGAAGCTGGACTTTATGAAGAAGAATGTAGCATCAGGATTGGAGGAAGACTCATTACCAACTTGTGTTATGCAGATGATACAACTCTACTTGCTGAAAGTGAAGATTTAAAACATTTACTGATGAAGATCAAAGAACTACTGATGAAGATCAAAGAACGTAGCCTTTGGTATGGATTGTGACTAAACATCAACACAACAAAAATCCTTACAACTGGATCTGTATGCAACTTCACAATAAATGGGGAAAAGATTGAGGTTGTCCATGATTTTGATTTACGTGGTTCTACAATCAACACCCATGGAAGCAGCAGTCAAGAAATCAAAAGATTCATTGCTTTGGGAAAAGCTGTGGCAAAAGGTCTCTTTAGAGTATTGAAAAGTATAGATGTCACATTGAAGACAAAGGTGTGCCTGACTCATGCCATGGTATTTTCAGTCGCATCATATGGTTGTGAATGCTGGACATTGAATGAGGGGGACAGAAGAAAACTTGACGCTTTTGAATTATGGTGCTGGAGATGATTATTGGATACAACATGGATTTCCAAAAGAACCAACAGATCTGTCCTAGAAGAAGTGTAACCAGAGTGCTCCTTGGAAGCAAGGATGCCTTGAATGTCTTACATATTTTGGACATGTAGTCAGGAGGGACCAATCCCTGGAGAGAGACATCATGTTTGGGAGAGTGACAGGTCAATGAAAAAAAGGAAAAACCTCCACCAGATGGATTGACAAAGTGTTTCGACAATGGGCTTAAACATAAATAAGACTGTGTGCCTGGCACAAAATCGGGAAGTGTTTTGTTCTGCTGTACATAAGGTTGCTATGAGTTGGACTGGACTTGATGGCACCTAACAACAACAACAGCTATCTGAAGGCAGCTTGAGCTTTTACTGAAAGAAGATGTTCCTTATCCTTCTTTCCTAAAGCTGTGGTTGGATGATGTCTTGAAGGGGTTGTAGAAATGTCACTAAAGTTTTGGAGGGGAAGTAGGAATTCTAGAGTTTTAAGTCCTCCCTAACCTCTTTAATTTGGTATTCTATGCATTGTTAGTGTCGTTTTTTACTTCTTTTATACTTGTGCCCAATACTGAAATGAGCATATAGTAATAGTTAAAAATTGTTATTGGCTCATAATAGGTGTTCAATAAAATTTCAGTTCGATGAGTAGATATTATTCTGTATAAAATAAAATGAAATTGCAAAATAAGTACTTTTCCAGTAAAATCATATAATTATTACAGAGCCAAGAATAAATGACTTGGGATTATCCATTCTTATTGGAATAGTTTACTATACCTTTTCTGTGGATGCTGTTTACCAGGAGGGTTTGAATGTACTAAGACATGACTATGTGGCAGCAATGTAAAATTGACAGAGGCGTAATTATGATGTTCTGCTGCTGTAGACCACAGATGGTAGAGTTTGCTTTCCAGCAGGAGTTGGTGCATTAGGCCCTGATGCCCCACAATTATACATGCCTTGTAAGGAAATAAACAACCCCACTGGGACTAATTAGAGTGGAAAGATGGTGCTGTCACCTGCAGGGTCCTTGGGTGCTTACAGTTTAGTAGGGTGCATCAAGGCTGAGTCCACAGAACTTAGCCTAGTGACTACCAGCTTCCCTCCTGTGTAGATGGACAGAATGACTGCCTCAGAAGAATTAGGGGTCCATTCATCTATTAGGGAATGTGTGGCTGTGACCACACTGATGTGTATGGTCTGACTAGATGGGAGAGAGAAGGAGGCAGAGATGATGCAGGTGTCTTTTGCCTCATTCACCCTGGATAGGTGAGATCATGTATCTCTACCTCTGCCTCAGCCTAAACCCATAACTGTATTTATAATATCTCTGCAGAAATTGCTCTTTGTTTGGTCCCTGATGCACTCAGGTTGGTCTTTGGTAAAATCCATCATGCTTACCCACTCTGTGCCTCCTCATTCAGCCCTCCTGTGCCCTAGATTAAATGCTCTGACCTCATGGGGATGTCTCTGATTGCCCCTGTGGCACATGATCATTCCTCTGCCACCCCCGGAGCACTGTAGCATTTTGCTTGCGTCTTGCTTATGGCTCTCACACAAATCCCTCTCTGTGGGCACTTGTCTTCCTCAGAGGGCTTTCTTGCCTGATGACTAATGAGTATCACCTCCTTCCTGGGCCATTGGTTAGCTAAGAAAAAGTGTTACTTTTCCTCTGGTTTTTGCCTTCAAACAATGTACTCTGAGGAACTAAGGAGGCTTGAAGAACTTTAGGAATAAAGCTCTGGTGATAGTATGCCCAGGAGGGGATATTTTCTTTTAAGTGAAGGTTTGAACTTCAACATATCACTTTAAAAGGATCCCATCCCCTTGCCCCCAAACCCCAAAGCCTGTTTGACTACTGGCCCTGGCTCTTTCCATATCCTTGTGCTCTGTAAATCCCCTGGTGGCATCACTTTCCCCCAGTGACTCTGCCTAGCACCTTGGCTCATCGTCAGCTTCCCTTTTCCTCATTCAGCCATCTGAAAAGTGTTTTCATTTTATTCCTTCAGTGAACTATGTTTTCCTTTCTAACCTATGTAACTTCCTCTTGTTTAGCCCATCATTGTCTCACTGGATTCCCCATGATCTCTGTTCCCTCCAGTGGGCCATGAGGGCTAAAATTGCCCTCCTCTTCTGTAAGGCTGACATGCTGTACCCTTCCCTGTCTAGAAATTCATCCCATATCTTCCAGTTGCTACCATGTGAACCTCTTGTTCTCTGGATCATGTCCATGCAGCAGCTTCCCTGATTTCACCCCACGTTTCCAACTTGATTTACCATGTTTCTGCTTTACACACACAGTTGTGTATACATTATACAAACAAACCTGTGCACACACATAAATATATGCAAAAGCTCACATATACTTACCTATGCATGTGCATCCAGATACACATACACAGCAGACTTAAGTTCAACCTATCATCACTATTCTTTGAACAAACATTTTTAAATTATCTGTCTTCTCAGCTTTTCTCAGCCTATTCTTTCTCCTGAAGCACCTCTTATTCCCATTTCTATTGGATCAGACACAGAAGTTCAGTCTGTGTGGTACCTACCTCACAAAACCATTACTTATTTACTTTCAATATGATGTTACCTCACTTCCTAAATGCCATGAGAAAGTTGGAGAAGGGTGTTGTTGAGTGCTCTTGAATCAGATCCAACTCATAATTACCCAATGTACAACAGAACAACACACTGCCCAACACTGTGCCATGCACATGATCTTTTTATGTTTGAGCCCATTACTGCAACCACTATGTTTCTTCTTACTTTGAGTCATGCTACATCAGCAAAAGGAGGTCTCAGGGACTTTACTCCATTCCTGTCATTAAGGTTGACTTAACTTTGAGGTGACAAGTCTTCTCCAGTCATTTCTTGAGTGTCTTTCAGAGGGGCTATGAGCACTATATTTGACAGTGCTTCTCTGCTATTCATTGGGTTTTCAATAGCTAATTGTTTCTGGAAGGGGCTGCTGGGTCCTGCTCCCTAGTCTGTCTTAGTCTGGAAGCTCAGCTGAAACCTGTCTACCATGGGTGGCCCTGCTGGCATCTGAAATACCAGTGGCATAGTTACTAGCACTATAACAACATGCACGCTCCCAGAGCGTGACAAGCTGACAGACACATAGGGGTGGAGAAAGGTGGGTTGCGATTAATTGGATATTTGCTGGAAAACATTCTACATGTGTTTTTACACATTTTATAATTTATTTTCACAATAATCCAAAAACTACCGCTGTCTTCATTTTACAGATGAACAAAAATAAAGAATTGAGTCAATTTTTTCTCTCCTCTTTCTCTCTCTCTGAAACTTCTTGGAGCTTATAATGACAAGGACAGAGTTGGAATATTGTTTTTGTTTTTTCCTCAAACCCATAATTTTTCTCCTTTTCCATCAGGTCTTATGGAAGCTCTATGAAAGATTTGTAATGCCATGTGTTTGTTTCTTGTGAAATATGCACTTTTCCTTGTGTTATCTCCCCTAACTCTTTGGTGGGTAAGGTCAGCGACTTACCCATGGTGTAGGGATAAGAATCCTCGCTCTTGGGAAATAAGTGAAGTTCACATGGCATTTTTTCATTTCCACATTTTCAAAATGGAGCTAGAATATTGATCTTCCCAGTCTACTTCAATAGTTGTTCTAAGGAGCATCTCAAACTGCCTAAGATGATGAACCCAGAGTACTTTATAAACTACAAAGCACTACACATACACAGCTCAACAAACATTTACTAGGCTTCTACTATTGCTGGAGATATAAAGGCAGACAAGATACCTGTTGTCAAAGAGATTGCTTTCTAGGGAAAGTTGGATATGCAGAAAGAGCATAATCTCCATGTAGCATGAAGCTTATGGCCATTGCATTATGCTCATAATAGAAAGATGGGTAAATAGGTAGGTGAGCAATTTCACCATGGCAGTCAAGGAAAGTGTGTACAGCACTGGAAAATGAGTTTTGTTCAAGACAAAATTTTGGAGGATGAGAGATAGATATTCTAGGTGATGGGATTATTAGAAGTGAACACAAGGATGACTCTTATTCATTGAAGGAGTAAATGAATTGGCTGGAAAGACTCCACTGCTTTTAAGGAAATCCCTAAATCAACCCTCATTGGCCTCTCTGAGCATTTTCAAGGTCCAGCTTGGAGCCATTTTCAAAACTCTTCCTTGAGTGTTCATTCATACATACTTCATTAGAATTTATAGAGAACTTTCGAAATCCACTGTACAACTCTATTCTTTTCCTTTTAAAAAGTTATTTATTATAGATAAGTATCATTTATTGTGTTTTATTTCAATAACTTTGCAAGATGGATTACCATTCCTACTTAAAAAGCAAAAAAAAAAAATAATAAAATAAATAAATTAAAAAAAATTAAAAAAAAAATAGAGGCTCAGAATGGGTAAGTCCCTGCATCAAACTCAACCAGCCAATGAGAGTTGCAGCAGGGATTTGAACCTCTGACCTTCACATGCAACCAAGAATATACTCTCTGCCTGTGGGCTGGAACATGTGATTAGATATGGGCTCCAATGTCAATGCCTGCAGCTGTAGCCCTGTGGCATCCAATCCCATCAGATCTCGGAAGCTAAGCAGGGTAGGGCCTGGTTAGTACTTGGATGGGAGACCGCCTGGGAACACCAGATACTGCAGGCTTGGGAGAAGGACCTGGCAACTCGCTCTTAATAATCAATCTGCCATTGAAAACCCTACGAACAGCAGAGAAGCACTGACAGTAGTGTTTCGCCTGTTGTATGTAGGGTCGCTATGAGTCGGACACTGACTTGACGGCACCTAACAACAACAACAACAACCAATGTCAATGGCTCAGTCAGTGTCTTAAGATAATGTTCTATGTGGTTGCTGGTAATGTCAGATGTTTTCCTGAGCAGGAGTACCATTACTTTCTTTTCAAAGTGATGGTTTATGATGCCAGAGGGGTGATTTTATACCCCATCAACCTTTTGATTGCCCAAAGCAAGTCTTATCACCTACACCCCCAACACCTGCCCTCCAATCACAGTGCAGTTTTCAAAACTTAAATAACAGTGAAGCTTGAGTATAAATCAATGTCATAAATTCATGTCTGATCCCTTAGATCCCTGCTGGGTCTAGCATAGTGTTGTCATACACTAGGGTGTCAATTAAAATTGAAGGCATGGATGGATGGGCGGATGGATGAGTCAATAAATGAGCTGTGGGACTCAGCAGCACAGGTGATTTGCTATGAATCTACCTTGCTGGGTCTGCAGCCTCCTATACCTCACCCTAACATAGATCCAGCGTAACTATCACTTTCAACTCTCAGATCAAAATTCATCACCTCCAGGAGAGCTGCCCTGATTAGCCTTGAATGCTCTTTTGTGGCTCTAATATCATTCATTACCATTGCTTTTCTGGAACCCTTTATTCCTCACTCAGACTCCTGTTCCCTTTACATACTTGGTTCTCATCATAGCTTTCCGTCAGCCTCTGGTGGCACGCCCCCCTTCAGCCGGACACTCTGCTTACTCCCTTTCTCTTTGTCTCCATCTCTTTTTTTCTCTTTTACATTTTCACCAGGTAGGTTCCACTTTCTCTTCACATCCCAATCTGGAAGGCTTCCATCATGCTCTTGCCCTGCACCTGAGTTAGATGCTCCTTACTTGAACTTCCAAGATCCCAAGATTCTCCACTCCTAATTGTCTACTTGCTCCTTTAATTTCCCCATTAAGTAGCTGGTACTTTAGAGCAGGCAACTTATTGATCACTTATCCATGATTAGGGTCCTGGTAACCAGGACAATGCCTGGTCCACTCTCAGTGCTCAGGTCTGCCTATAGAAATAATGAATGAATACATGAGGGGATGAATAACCAGTCTGTGGGTATGTGTGAGTGTGAGTAGCTAATACCTTGTCACAGAAGTGCTGCTCTCAAGACATGAAAGTGACTGAGTAAGATGTGAAAGATGCTTATGAGGCTCCTATGTAATTTTAATGGGCCTTTTATGTATCCTACTTCATTAATAAAGGGAAGAGTGGAGTGCTCCAGCATCTTTTATCTCCCATCTGTATTCAAGTATAACAGAATTTCCCCCAGTAAAATTTCAGGGTAAATTAATGATTTTCATTTTCTCAGAAAACCTATTTTTCCCTTAATGGATAGACTGCTGACCTGATGCATAAATGTGATTTCCTTTTTAATAAGGGCACTGGCTGCTACAATGCACTATAAAATAACCCTTGATCTTGTTGTGAACCTGTGGGCTTTGGGCACAGTGAGGGCATCCTCTCCTTAGGGGGAGGTGTGGGGCCAGTGTACTGGAGCTCTTGCTTTGAGGTCACCCCTTTCTTCCCATTTCCCAGTCAGTTCTTAATGCCTGATTTGCACATTTTCAGTCAGCTTATGGTGCCCATAGATTTAGCCTGATCTGTCTTTTCTGATGTCTCTGAGTGGGGGGTGGCTTAGTTCTGAAACTAAGGATTCTGGCATTGGGGGCTTTCTTGTGTATGTTGTGATTGTCTGCATATGTGTCTCCAAAATTTATGTGTTGAAATCTTAACAGTACTCCTATTCCTCAAAGTAATCATATTGAAGGTGGAGCCTTTGGGAGGTAATAAAGTCATGGAATAGACCCTAGTGAATAGCATTAGAGATCTTATACTGGGGACACAAGAACTCTCTTGTTTCCTTTCTGCCATGTGAGGATATAATGAGAATCCAGCAGTTTGCAACCTGGAAGAGACCTCTCAAAAGAACCCAGCCATCTTGGCATCCTAATCTCAGACTTTTAGCCCCCAGAGATGTGAGAAAAATTTTCTCTTATTTATAAGTCACCTAGTCTATGACACGGCCTGTAGCTGTAGCACTGTGGTTTCTGATTCCATCAGATATTGGAAGCTAAGCAGGGTCAGTCCTGGTTACTACCTGAGTGGGAGACCTCCTCGGAACACCAGATACTATAGGCTTGGGAGAAGGACCTGGCAACCCACTCCCAAAAATGAATCCACCATTGAAAACTCTATGAATAGTAGAGAAGCACTGGCAATAGTGTTTTGCCTGTTGTTGTGTTTTGCCTGTTGTATGTAGGGTCACTATGAGTTGGACATCAACTTGATGGCACCTAACAACAACAACAAGAAGTCTATGACACATTGGTATAATATCCTCAGCTGACAAAGGTAGCAACAACTAAGTTTAAATAATGTGCTTCTAGGAGATACAGGGAGCTGGGGTTTAATTCAGTTGGTAGAGGGCTACTTGGTGTGCTCTGAGGCCCTAGGTTGTATCTATAGGATGGCAAAAATGGGAGAGGGACCTGGCAGCCCACTCCCAAAACAATCCCCAAAATAATCAGCCATAGAAAACCCTATAAATAGCAGAGAAGCACTGACATATTTCCAAGCATGGTGCAGTGCTGGATAATGTTTCATTCTGTTGTACATAGGGTTACTATGAGTCACACCTGACTCAACTGTACTTACAAACAAGGAACACAGAGAAAAGGGAGAAGTACTTTAAGGATAGGGCTGGCCACAGATACTTATGACAGAAGGGCTGGAAAGGGTCACCCAGTAGGTGTTGGGTGCTCTGGGGACTAATCAGCAATTATTTTCCTCATGTCAGAGATGAGAAATTGTTGAGTGTCCCATTGGGAAAAACAACAAAGCCAAGGGTCCCTGAACATGGTCTTTGGCCAAAAGCACTGTGACATAGACCAAGGAACTTTCCATATCCTGTGCAGGGTCTTGGCCTCATTATATGTTACTCTCACAGCGCATTAATTGAACTGGGATTGAGGTAGAGGCACAGGGGCCTATGGCCAAGGGAGGTTCCCCACCCAGACCTTCCTGTGGCCAATAATTCCACTGTTGTTAACACTTAAGTTAGCATATGCTAGTAATGGGACAGTTTTACACAAGTCCCAGCAGAAACAAATGAAACTAAGTATAGGGTCTCTTTATAGAACTGTGTGTATATTGTAGGGAAAAAATCATGAGAGTATAATACTCAAGGGTATAGTACAGGGGTTTACCACCCTTGACCCAAAGCAGCATAGAAGGAGGCAACTTCTGGAACCTAGGAAGAAACTGTTGTGTGGAGGGTATGGTTTGACAGCTACTGTGACCTTGTGTTAAGTGACGAAGTTCAACCTGGAGGGAGGGAGTTAGGACAATGACTACTGCATAAATCTCTGTTTCATGTATCCCATTGTTTAGATCCATTCAGAAGCCATGGGGCAAGGGGTCCCATTAATACAGTTAGTGAAGGTCAGTTTCTTGGGGTGTAAGACAGACAGACAAGAATACAGAAACTGTCCACATACATGCACTCCATCGTATAATCCTCAGAGAAATTTCACCAAGAGAGTGTTACCTTGTTCACTTTACAGACAAGTAAACTATGGCACAAAGAGGTTAAATAACTCACCAAAATATACACAGGGGTCAACAGTTCCTATATCCTTCCCTGGAGATATCCCTATAGAACCTGTATTAGTCATCTTTGCAGCATTCCAACTAAATACTTAGGGCAGCTGAAAGAAGACATTGATGTAGCTCATGGTTGTGGACGTTCACAGTCATGGTGTCTGCATCAGCACAGACCTGGTGACAGCCCTCCCAGAAGGGTAGGTATGGAAGGGATTGCACTGCCAAACAGCAAGTCAGAGAGAAAAATTGGGGTCTTACGATCACATCGGAGGATGCACTCCCGATGACCTAAGGACCTCCCACCAGGTCCTACCATCCAAAGTTTCCATCACTTCCCTCTTGTACCACACTAGGGACCAATCCTTTAATCACTAGGACCCTTGAGGGACACAGTGAAACAATTAAACCACATTCAAGCCAAGGCAGAACCTCTACTGGATTCTCTCAGTGTCATCGTGCCAGTCCCTGAAATAGCCAGCAAGTAAATTTCCCTCTCATCACCATAAGCTCTAACTCTGAGCTACCAATGGAATCATTCTATTTGGTAATTTAATTGGGCAATTCTAAATAGAAAGGAGGGAGGGTTGACCCCAGTTTCCTAGTGGTAGAAAAGATAAGCATTACAAAACAACTGTCAACTTTTCCGCTTCCTGAAAAATTGGCCCTTTCCTTCTTCACTGTCCTGGTCATTAGTGATATTTGCCAAGTGTTTCTTGTTCTCTGCCTTCTGGAAACCAGGTAGGCCTGCCTTCTGCTTCTCCCTTTTTGTTAGATGGGGTCACGATTAATCCTGGACAATAAGCTGTGATCGGTGAGCGTTTGATCACTTATGCATGGCCCAACAATGCTCTCCTTTCTCTCAGTGCTTGAAAAGGCAGCTTTTTAGATCCTGGATGATTGCAGTGGGTGACCTCTTCTTCCCCAAAGACCAATTATGAATATGTGGTATGAGACAAGAGAATATTTTGCTGTTTTTAGTCACTGAAATTTGAGGATTAGTTGTTACTGACGCATAATCTAACTAATCCTGAATAATACTTTCCATTATGAATGACATCCCCACAATTTCATAACACAAAGAAAATTGATTGACTTCATATCAGTAAAACATTAACTAGCATTTATTAAGCCCAAAGAACCTAAACTATGCCCTGTCTCATGCTTTGTTGTTGTTGTTAGGTGCCATCGAGTCGGTATCCGACTCATAGCGACCCTCATAGGGTTTTCAATGGCTGACTTTTCCAGGATTACCTTGGGAGTGGATTGCCATGTCCTTCTCCCATTTTTTGCAGTGCTGGGAATTGAACTCGGGACCTCAGAGACCTCAGCGCAGCACTCTACCAACTGAGCTAAATCCCAGCCCTATCTCATGCTAGTTAGATATAAGAAGAAGAAACATGTTTCTATTCTCAGAGGTTTACTATCTTAGATGAAAATAGACATTCCATTTAGGTAGATATTGGGAAATATTTCAATATTATTTTGTATAGGTATTTGCTGTAAGTGCAAAGGAATATCTACACTGCAAGGTGTTATGGACTAAATGTGTATACTATCTTCCTTCAGTGTATATGTTGAAGCGCTAACCCCCAATGTGGCTATATTTGGAGTAAGGAAGTAATTGAGGTAAACTGAAGTCCAAAGTGTGGTGCCCTCATCAGATAGGGTTAATATCCTTGTAAGAAGAGATATGAGAAAGCTCACATTTTCTTTTACTGTGTTCAAGGACTGGAATGTCCACATGAGAACACAAAGAGGATGGTTATCTGCAAACCAGGAAGAGAGTCCTTTCCAGAAATGAATGCTGTGAGACAGATCTTACTTTCAGAAAATAAATTTCTGTTATTTAAACTTCCCAGGATGTTCTATTTCTTTATAAAGTAGTCCAAGCAGATAAAAGAGAGGGAGGAATCTAATTCTAAGCTAAACTACCAGGAAGTCCATAGGAGGCAGTATTTGCTCTGGTCTTGCAGGAGAAAGCTGAGAATAGCCATTAATGTAATGTCCCTTTCATATATTATCTTTTCATTAGTCATCTTATTTTTTGATTGATACAAAATTGACACCTACCATTTATGAGGTACAATATTATAGTCAGAAAGGAGAAATAAGTTATTGTGTTCTATGGAGTAATAGAATGAACACTGTTAAAAATAATGCACTGAATATCTCAAAATGGCTAGAAAAGAGGATTTTGCATGTACTAGCCATGAAGAGCCTGCAGCCATAGCCCTGTGGCATCCAATCCCATCAGATCTCGGAAGCTAAGCAGGGTCGGGCCTCATTAGTACTTGGATGGGAGACCGCCTGGGAACACCAGGTGCTGTAGGCTTGGGAGATGGACCTGACGACCCACTCCCAAATATCAATCTGCCATTGAAAACTCTATGAACAGTAGAGAAGCATTGACAATAGTGTTTCCCCTGTGGTATGTAGAGTTGCTAGGAGTCAGATACTGACTTGACGGCACCTAACAACAACAACAACAACCATGAAGAAATGATGCAGTTAGGTGATGAGTATGCTAGTTGCCCCAATTTAATCATTATTCAATGTACAGATGATTAAAACATTACATTGTCTTTTCATTTTTCATTTCATTTAAAGATAAGAACTATCATCCACTATTGTGAATGAGACTTGGGAGGTGGAGAGTAGAAGGTTCACCAGATCTACAGACTGCCCTTTCCTTCTACCACCCCACTATACTAGATAAATGGGAGTTGACTGGCAGAGGGGCAGGAGAGCCCTCGCTGCTTGCAGGATGGCATTTTCAGAGGCAGAACGGGAAAACTTATCTGAATGGGACCAAAAATGCTTTCCCAGAAACAGTGGGAAGCAGAAACAGTGGGGTAAGAAGGCTGAATGAGATCAGATTGTATTAATCTACAGGATTCCTTATTCCACTATAGGAAGAGGTAATAGAAAGTCCTTATAGAAAAATCTAATTTATCCAAATTTAAATGTATAATCTTGATATCATTTTTGAACAACAGTAGCCTATGATGAGATATATTTTGTTTGGACATCTTAATAATTTATCCAAGTCATCTATGAAACTGTCCAAAAATCCTACTCTATTGCTTTTTTTTTTTTTTAATCTACTTTGTACTTTGTCATCTTGGGACACAAGCCTCATTCAAGGAAAAACTGGACCTTATTTGATTGTTTTCAGACAGCCAATCTACACAGGAAGGGAGGGTGTGAGTCATAGAAAATGCCCAAATCTCCTTGCACAAAATTTCTTACTGCAAAATAAGAAATTTTAGTTGCCATGATTGAGTCTACTCCAGAGCTGGGATGTGCTGGAGAGAAGAGGATTGCCTCTGCCCAGCAGCTGGCTCAGCCTTCTCTCCTGCTGCTTTAAGAGCCTTTTAGGTAATAACCTTTTTTATTAAGACAAAGCCCCAGACCCTTTAAGCCCCAGAAAAGATGAGCTTAGAAATAAGACACTCCAGGGGGCCCTGTTGAGCTACTGAGAAGTTTATGCCCTGATGTCCTGAGTTCTGCTCTCCCCTAGGGCAGGAATTCCTGACCCCTGACCCAGGAACAACAAAACAGCTTCAGCTATCTATTAGCTTTGGAAACTCATGCAAAATATTGGATAAATGTGCGTTTTTTTCCAGGACAAAGATGTTTGGCTGAAATATCACATCCAATAAGGGGCCTTGGTCTGCAAAAAAAGCCACAGGTCTTGGGGGTCCTTATCTTGAGACAGCTTGAGTCCAGAGATCTAAAGGAGCTCAGGAGACAAAATGTATTGAATGTGGAGACAGGCGGAACTGGGTTGAAATCCTGGCTTGTCAATGATAATCTGTGGTCTTCCAAAGGGATTGCAACTCTTGGAATTCAGTTTGTACAAGCCTCACACTCATTCCATTGTAGTTGTTGTTAGGTGCCGTTGAGTCAGGTCCAACTCATAGTGACCCCATGTACAGCAGAAAGAAACACTCCCTGATTCTGTACCAGGTACATAATCTTATTTATGTTTAAACCCATTGTGGCAGACATTGTGTCAATGCATCTAGTTGAGGTTTTCCTTTTTGTTTATTGACCTGTCATTCTCCCAAACATGATGGCCTTCTCCAGGGCCCTTCTGACTGTTGTTGTTGTTGTTATGTGCCATGGAGTTGAATCTGCTGACTACATGTTCAGAATACATGAAAGGCATGATAGAAATTAGATACAAGGCCCATCACAGGCCCTCAGTAGAACTATCCCCACTTCAACTCACCTATCCAAGCTAGAATGAAATAACATTTATTCTGTAAAAACTCTTCAGTGTGCACTTCAGTAAACTGCTGTGGCTACATGAGTCTGGGGGCCACCACTCAGTGGAGGGTTTAATAGGCTCCAATCACCCAGGAAGGAAAAACAGAGGTGAGAAGAATGCAGTGATAAGTTCATATCAGACCACTGGTAGACAAAGTTACACCATTATCTTCTGAAAATGTTCTGCAAGACTAATGTTGCAGGAGCTACCACACCCACATTGCAGTGTGAGCTCCACACCTAGTCTCCTTGAGAATTCTCTCACCCAATAACTATCTCTTCTGTTAAGTAAGGGGAATAATAACTATCTTGCTGCTTATATAGGCCAGAGAGGGAGATAACAGAGAATCTTGGATGATACAAAATGCAATGAGTATGAACCAACTCTGAAAAGCATCAAAGGCTGAAAATGTAAGGAACAGTCACTAACATCCGCATTGTGATTGTCATCATTAATCCACAAAGACATCATTACAGGACAAATAAGCAAACTAGGTTAGAGACAAAAGGCTAGTGTTGCCCAGCTAATCAAAATGGTCTGGTCTCAGACAGTGGGAGGTAAGCCATCTGTTTCCTTTTTTCCTTTTTATTTTCCCCAAGACATATAAGGAAATGTATGATTCTGTCTGTGGGCTGCCATCTCCTCTATGACCAGAGTGTGATGATTTCCTTGTTTTATACGTTCATAAAGTAACACCCATTAACAAGCCCCTTATGTCATTCCAGCAATGAAAGCTACCTCTTCTTCCTTTCCTCCTCCTGCACCTGCTGCTGATGCTCCCACTCTCACCACTGGCAAGCATTCCCAGCTTTCCTTGTCTGCCCATGCTTTTATACTCCTCTTATCCATTGCAATACCTTGGCACCTCAAGGTCCAGCTCAGAAGCTACATTATATAGCATTCTCCACTCCTTACCCCATCCCAGCCCATGCAAGCTTCTCTATCCTCTGCATTCTCCTAATTCATGGAGACTGGGAGTGCTGACCATGGAACACATAATGTGAATTGGAACAATTTTAAGAATTAGAAGGTTAAATATTAATGATAACCCCCAGGGAAATAGGTATAAACAGAGTGCATCTTGGGATAACTAGAATGCATAGTCATGCTAAGTATGAGCTACTAAGGCTATCCCTTTGCCTTGGGGTGCTAATATGATTTCACTGTTCCTTGCAGGAGTCTGCTCTCTCCAGCTAGACTCCCCTAAGACAAGACTCATCTTGCTTCTCCACCATCACCCTACCTTCACCTAGAAAAATGTGTCAAACCTTGTCCTGTGGGCAACGATTCTTCAATGGAGATTTGCATGCAAAGTTTAGCAGTACATGTTCTCAGAAAGACTTCTGAGAGGGAAGCAGAAGAGGGAAGAGAGAAAAGTTAAACTTTGCTATTACTGAGGCTTCAGACTATCCTACAGACTGCTCCAATGCTGGTATGGTTCTTCAGCCTTGTCCCAAATTGAGATAAGGGGCTCCAAGCAGACTTTATATTTCTGTGTCAATCAGTCATTCAATGCAGGCTTCCCTCAAGTTGTTGTTGTTAGGTGCCATGGAGTCAGGTCTGACTCATAGCAATCCTATGTACCACAGAACAAAACACTCCTGGCATTGTGCCATACCCAGCACTGTTTTCAGTGCTTTTCTGCTATTCACAGAGTTTTCAATGGCAGATTGTTTTGGGAGCCTGCAGCACCTGGTATTCCCAAGCAGTCTTCCATCCAAGGACTTAGCCAGGATGACCCTGCTTAGCTTCCAATATCAGACAGGATCCGATGCTAGGGTGCTATGGGTGCAGACTCCTTCAAGTAGGTGACAGCTTCTTTCAGTCTAAGACAAATTCTAGAGAGAGACATGGTTCTGAGCACTTTAGGCAGCTGAGAGAATGAGTGACTTAGACTTGTTAATTTTCTACTGATCCATAAAACATTCTTAATGCACTAATATAGATACTTAAAAGAGCACTTACTTACTTGCTCACAGTTCTGTAGTTCAGAATCCCTGTTAGGCTCAGTTGTATTCTCTGCTTAGATTCTCACAAGGCTGAAGTCAACATGTCTGGTGGGCTGTACTCTTATCTGAAGACTCCGGAAAACTCTGCTTCCAGGCTCACTCAGGTTTGCCAGAATTCAGGTTCTTGTAGCTATAGATCTGCAGTGTCTGTGTCTTGCTATTAGCAAGTCACTGCTATCATTTCCTAAAGGCTGCCTGCATTCCTGATCATGTGGCCCCCTCCAGCAGTAGAGATTCTCCCTTGAGTTTGATGCCCCATATTTTGAATCTTTAACTTTCCTTTAGACCAAGATTTAAGGGCTCATATAACAGGGATACATCTACCAGCTAACTTCTATATCCTCAGTTCATCTGATTTAGAACCTACTTACATCTGCCAAGTTCACTCATAGCACTTATAATACTGGCATTTTATTAAGAAGAGGCATGTACATCAAGAAATCTTTGAGGTCTTCTTAAAAATATGCTTACTGAAAACCTGAAGGGGAAATATTGGTGGGCCACAAAATTTCCTAGAATGAGTAACTACCTGTTTTCTGCTTCTATCACAGAATACTAGAGACTGGGTAACTTATAAATAATACAAGTTTATTTGACTCACAGACTGGAGGCTGGGAAATCCAGGATTAAGGCACAGATTCTGGTAAAGGTTGTCTTGCTGCATTATGACATGGCAGAAGGAAAATTAGCATGCTTGAGACAGTGAGAGGAAATTGGGTTGAACTTATTTATTGATTGGTTGATTGATTGATTGGTATAATGAGACAGGGTCTTATTATGTACCCCAAGGTGGTCTGGAACTCAGTAAGTATCTTACATTGGCCTCAAACTCACAATCCTTCCTCATAAGCCTCCCAAGTGCTAGGATTACAGGCTTGCACCACTATGCCTGGCTAAACTCTTCCTTTTTATTACAAACCCATTCCCGTGCTAACTAACCTACTCTTGTGATACTGGCACTAATCTATTCATGAGGGCAGATCTTTCATGAACTAATCCTCTTTCAAGGTCCCATCTCTGAATACTGTTACAATGATGAGTAAATCCAATGCAAATTTTGAGAGGGACATTCACACCAAAACACTACCAACCCAATCAATGAACTTCAAAGTCAGGAAAACCTTAGGGCATGACTGTTAGTTGTCCTACTCTGCTTGATTCTCACCTGTGGTACGTAGTCTTACCATGAGTCCAATATGAGCAGTACAGAACCCAAGTCCACGCCAGGATTCTAACCCAGGAGGATACTTCCCACACCCATTCCTGCCCATTCCCAGCCCCTGGAGATTCTGGCCCAGATAAAGGAAAACTCTAATTCCCTCAAGACAAGCCCAGCATGTACAAAAGCACATTACTCAGAAATGAAGAGGAAGGACAATATTGCATCCCTGCAAAAAGAAGTACTTTCAACCGGCTGAATTCTTATCTTAAACAAGTGACTAAGCAGTCAGGCCCTGGAGGAGGTTATCTACATTTGTAGCCCAGCTCATCATTCACTGCGTATATTTTGGTGAGTTACTTAACCTCTGTGCCACAGTTTCCTCATCTGTCAAGTGGACAAGGTAACACTCTCCTGGTGAGATTTCTCTGAGGATTATGTGATGGAGTGCATGTATGTGTACTGTTTCTGTATTCTTGTCTGTGTGTTTGTTTTGCACCCCAAGAAACTGAGCTACACTAACTCTATTAATGGGGCCTCTTACCCTATGGCTTCTGAACAGGTCTAAACAATGAGATACATGGAACAGAGATTTATACAGTAGTCATTGTTATGAGGTGTGAAACTTCAAAACACTGAAGAAAGAAATTGAAGAAGACACTAGACAATGGAAAGACCTCCCTTGCTTATGAATCAGTAGAATCAATATTGCAAAAATGGTTATACTACCAAAAGTGATCTACAGATTTAATGTAGTCAGGCCCTGGAGGAGGTTGTCTACATTCATAGCCCAGCCCATCATTCACTGTGAGACCCTTCATTTTCCCTTTGCTTCCTCTGGATCTGACTTGTATGTAGGACTTTGTAATATTCCTTTTGGAAAGCATAGCTAATGCTAATGAAAAAATTTGAAAGCCATGAATATATCTAACCATATAGAGAGGGCATAACATTGTTTCCAAAATCTGAAGCCAGGCCTTAGAGATGGAATTGATACCTGCTTGTGCCCTTGTGGCTTAACATTTCCCCTTCCCTTTAGGACCTTGCTCTGGCGGTGATGATGGTTACTGGAGCTGGGTTTCAGGACTGTCTCCTTGCCTGTAGAGGGAGCTGTATGCACCATCCATTGGGGGGCTTTTTCCTGATCCAGCTGTGAAGCAGTCCAGTAACTTTGCAAATAGAGGTGCCCTTTGAGTTCAGTCCCTGTTCGGACTAACATATTATGGAAACTAATCTAAGGGGGAATTAAAATATTTTTGTCTGCTGTGTCTCCAAAAGCAGAGTTTTAAAGTGCCTCATATCCTTTCTATTTTCCTTTTGTTCCTTAAAAAAAAAAACTCTCTTTTGAGCAAACTGAAGACTGATGAAATGTCCCCAACTGCATCACTTACTCCACAAAAACCTAGAAGATTGACAAACACCTTGATTACGGCTTCATTTGCTTTATGCTACACTACAGAAGCCAGTTACAGCCACAGAAAACATGAGTAATGGACTCCAGCAAGTGCTGGTGGAGCCCAGAGGGGTGTCTGGCAGGCCAGCTGTGTGGTCACACTGGTCCTTTCATTGGGCAGCACTGGCTCTAAGCTGATACAAGGAGCATCCTGTGGTTCCCAGGACTGCTGTCCCTACATATTCCCTTCCTGTTGTACAGGTCCGAAACATAAATGTAGGTGTTTTGTCCCTAGATTTTTAAAAAATGTATTTATTTATTTAAATGATCAAATCATATGCATCTACTGTGTGTAACATGATATTTTGAAATACAGTCAGCCCTCTGTGTCTACCTCTGTGGAGGTTCCGCATCCAAGGGTTCAGTCAATCACAGATTGAAATTACTGAAAGCAATGCATTTGCACTGGACTTGAGTAGATTTTTTTTCCTGGTCATTATTTCCTAAACAATACAGTATCATAGCTATTTACATAGAGTTTATATTGCATTAGCTATTATGAGCAGTCTAGAGATGATTTGAAACATGGGAGGATATACATAGCTGATATGCAAATATTATGCCATTTTATAAAAGGGACTGGTACTTCTGTAGATTTTGGTGGCCTTGCCAGTCCTCATGGCTGCTGAGGGATGATTGTAAATATACATTCTTCCCTTAGGTTTTGAGTGAAGTCCTTATTGAAAGGTCCTTCTCCCAGGCTCCTGGGTCAAGCTGTCATCATATGCAGTCTCCTCAGTGAGAATGAGGACGTGAAAGCTAATGTCCTCATGTGTGGAGGAGGAGAGTGAATTAGGGCATTGGAGGTCAGGGCAATGGGTCCAGATTAATGCACAGACTGGATGAGTTGGGCAAGGTTAACTTCAAAAGTAAAAACTGATGAAACCTCTTAACTTTGGGGTCACTAGGCCTTGCTCCTTTGGTGTGAGAACAGTAAGTAAATCTAAGCTCTTTTCTGAAAATCTGTTTGCTAAACATAAAAATCTTAGGGTGAAGCCTAGGTCCTAAAGAATGAGAGGGGCCTATGCACCTGGAATCTTCATCACCAAAGACACTAATTCACTCATTTAATTTAACACACACTAAACAGCAGCCATCCCTAATGGAAATATCCAAAACCCACTGAAAATTCTCCTGATTTATTAAATTAAACTATGCAAGTCAGTCAGTAGAGCTGAGAGTCCCTGAGCTGAGAGGTGGAGCACCTCAGCTTTAAAATTAGACTAGCCCAGCTAGGAAAATTTAAAAACTGGTTAATTAAGCTTACTGTCAAAAAACAGGGAGCTACAGGATAGTTAACAAGGGCCTAGGGCTGAGGGTTAGACTGACATACTTGTCTCAACTCTGTATCCCTTGCTGTTACCTGGCACAGCATAGAACTGGGTAATATTCTTTCTATGTGTGAAAACACATCCGTTAGTGTGAACAAATGCATGGTGATAATGGCAGGAGGTTGGTGTGGTGTCAAAGGCTCTCTAATCCCTAAATACTGTGATGCTTATCTTGTTCTTTAGCCAGAGGCTTCACCAGTATGACTCCCAAATTTACTTAAAGTAAATTTTGAGAAAATTTGAGTTTTATTTGCTATTATACTTTCAACATAACAGGGCTTAGTGACTGCTAAAAATAGTGTTGGGTACATGTTGTTATTGTTAGATGCCATGGAATTGGGTCTGACTCATAGCTACTCTCATAGGGTTCTCAGTGGCTGACTATTTCAGGATTGTTTTTGGGTGTGGACTGCCGCATCCTTCTCTCACTTTTTCAGTGCTAGGAATCTAATCTAGGTCCTTAGAAAGTGCAGAGCAGCACTCTACCAATTGAGCTAAACCCCAGCTCACTGTTGGGTACCTGTTGGGTGCCTTTCAGAGCAGCAGAGTCTGAGTCATAGTGACCCTCATAGAGTTTTCAATGGCTGATTGTTTTGGGAGTGGGCTGCTACATCCTTCTCCCATTTTTATGGTGTTGGGGATTGAATCTAGGGCCTCAGCGAATGCAGATCACTCTACCAACTGAGCCAAACCCCTAGTGACTGCTAAAAATAATGCAGGGCACGTAGGAGGTTTTCATTAAACATTTTCCAATTAGGAGCTTGTCTAGTATAATACAGCAACATAACTTCTTTCTTTCTTTCATTCTCTTTCTTTTATTCTTTCTTTCTCTCTCTCTCTTCCTTTTTCTTTTTCTTTCCTTCCTTCCTTCCTCTCTCTCCTCCTCTCCTCTCCTCCTTTCCTTTCCTTTCCTTTCCTTTCATTTCATTTCATGTCTTTCTTGTGCTGGGGATAAAACCCAGAGCTTAGCTGGGCAAGTACTCTGCCACTAAGCTATGTTCCTAGCCTCTAAAACTTTTATTTTCTTTTTTTTAAAGTCTTTATAAATTTATTTATTTACTTTTTACATTTTCTTATCGATTACTTGTCATCAATGGAAGCAACCTAGTAGGATTTGGAGCCTAATGTGGGATCTTTTGACAAAGAATAAGAGGGGAAAATAAAAACACTGAACCACTTCCTAAAGGAGCTTGAAGGGGTTTGAGGCAAAGTGGCATTAGGATACTGCTGTGGCCTCACAGAAGAGGGCTAGTGGCTCTCATCAGCCTCCTTCCTCAGTGCCTCTCACAATCTGTGTTCCCTTGAATTCACAGACAGGGACACAGACAGCCTGCTTTTCCTTGGTCCTCTCTCCTTTAGCCCCATGGAGATATCTGCATATTTGCAATCAATTTTAACAGAAATCTGGCTTTCCTCAGAGGATGTAAGTGGCAGCCATCCTGAGTATTGTGGGTGTTTTTGAAGCCTTCTGAGCCATGGCATAACTGGGTGGCTGTGTCGTGAGGCTCTTGAAGCAGATCCCCTAACCTCTTTCAGCACATATGTGATGTAGATCAGAAATGCAATTTATGAGCCATAGTCAATTCCCCACTGGGTCCAGGGAAAATGCTGCAATTACAGTCCCAACTTACCAAAGTTCAAGTTCATTGAAAATAATGATACAATACTCATTCCTACAGCCTTATCAATAATATTTTCTTTCACTGCTGAGACACTAAGTATTCTTGGACTCTGGCTTACTGAGTCCTCCCAACTATGCCCACTTTCTTAAACATACTACCTTCTGTTACTCCTAAGCTTATGTTTCTGCTACCCATGCTTTGGAAAGAGACATTTATTAGGTGAGAGCAAATGCTCTGGTGGATCTTTCTATTGCATATTTGATTGCACACCTATGCTCATATCTCCACAACAGTGATTAGTCTTCTCTTCCTGACATATTTTCACCTCAGATATTCTTATCATGTTCTTTACATCATAAGAATTGAGGGATATCAGTTTTCCCCACTTCCAAATGGGTGGCAAAACCAAGACTGAGCTTGTAGACCTAGAGTTTTCTATTATCTCCATAAACTGTATATAAAATTATCATCATTTGGTAGAAATTATAAGTGAATTTAGTATGTTCCTAAGGCAATTGGAACTTAATCTAGTACCTCCTTCTAAACTGATTGCAACCTCTAACACTATGATTTCTGTTACCCTTTATTATATTTCCTTGTGGGTTTTGATGATACCTGTGATTCTTGGGGATGTGTTGTTTTGTTAGGTGCCACTGAGTTAGATTCAATTCATAGCAACCACAAGAACACCAGAATGAAACACTTCCCAACACTTTGCCAAGGACACAATCTTGTAATATCTGAGCGAATGTTTTAGTCACTATGTTTCTTCTCAATTTGAGCTAAGCTACATTAGCAAAAGAAGGTCCCAGGGGCTTTACTCCATTTCTTTCTACCATTAAGGTTGACTCAGCTTTGAGGAGGCAACGCTTCCCTAGTTGGTTTTTGAACACCTTATAGCCTGGGGGGCTCATTTTCTAGCACTATAATTGACAGTGCTTCTCTGCTACCCACAGGGTTTTCAATGGCTAATTGTTTCAGGTGTGGACTACTGGGTCCTTCTCCCTAGTCTGTTTTAGTTTGAAACCTCAGCTGAAAACTATCCACCATGGGTGGCCCTGCTGGTGTCTGAGATAACAGTGGCATAGCTTTCAGCATCATAAATGCACACAAGCTCCCCCAGCATGACAACTTGACAGACACATAGGAGTATTTGGGATTTACTTTGTAAAAAAATATCATTCAAGAGACAAGCATACTGGGTTGAGGCATTCTATGTTCACTGATACATGAATGGGGATTGATTTTCCTTATAAATAATTAGTGGACATGTAGCATAGAGTAGGCTCTGGGGTGCTCAGATTCAGGACATGCATAGATGATGGGATGGGATGGGAAGATGGAAAAATGATAGAGGGAGAGGAGGCTGTCTGTGATGAGAATCTGCAGGAGGGCTGAGAGAAAGTTTAACAGTGTACTTCAAATGTTCACAGCAGGAGCAAGAGTAAGGATGTCGGAGAAGATGACTAAGAGTAGTGGACTTTGATGCAGACCTGGGCTTCACTGAAGATTTCCAGATGAACAGAACCAGGAGAAACAGAACCATCATGTTTCAGAGTTGACAGGCATACTGGAGTTTGTTCAGTCTAATCTCTATCCAACACCTGAATTGCAACCAGGACAGTTGATGTCTAATGATGGTCCAGCCATTCCAGCACTTCCCAAAATATCAAGGAGTGTACAGGGAGATCCAACCAATTCCACTCTAATCAATTTATTTATTCTCTTATTTTTCTCTTTAAAATTAGCATCAATATAATGAGTTTCATTATGGGATTTTTTTCATACAATTGTATCATGTACTTTGCTCTTTACTCCCTCATTAACCACCCCTGTATTGCTTCTATTCCCTCCCACTATTCCCCTCTTCCCTCCAGATATAACCCACTATTCTTTGCAATGTTACATATATATGTGTGTGTATGTATATATATATATATATATATATATATATATATATATATATATATATATATATATAATTTCTTTTAAAAATAAATTCAACTTTCACATATGAGAAAGTACATGTAGTATTTGTCTTTCTGAGTCTGGCTTATTTTGCCTAAAATGATAGTCTACAGTTTCATCCCCTCCCACGTCTATCAGTTTGCCGCACTGTGGGGGCTTGCGTGTTGCAATGAGGCTGAGAGCTCTGCCACTGAAACCTCGGACATGAGCAAGGTTACCCATGGTGGACAGGTTTTCAGCTGAGCTTCCAGACTAAGACAGACTAGGGAGTAGGACCTGGCGAGCCACTCCTGGAACAACTAGCCATTGAAAACCCTATGGATAGCAAAGAAACACTGTCAGATATAGTGCCTGAAAATGAGGCCCCCAGGTTAGAACGCACTCGAAAGACTACTGGGGAAGAGTTGCCTCCTCCAAGGAGAGTCTACCATGATGACGGAAATGGAGTAAAGCCCCAGGGTGCTCAACTTGCTGATGTGGCACGACTCAAAATGTAGAGAAATGACTATAAACATCCATTAATAATTGGAACATGGAATGTACATAATATGAATCTAGGAAAACTAGAAATCATTAAAAGAGAAATGGAGCACATAAACATTGACATTCTAGGCATCAGTGAGCTAAAATGGACCGGCATAGGCCATTTTGAGTCAGAAAATCATATGGTCTACTATGCTGAGAATGATAAACTAAAGAGAAATGGGGTTGCATTCATCATCAAAAAAGACATTTCAAGATCTGTCATGAAATACAATGTTGTCAGTGATAGAATAATATCCATACGCCTACAAGGAAGGCCAGTTAATATGACAATTATTCAAATTTATGCATCCACCACTAAGGCCACAAATGAGGAAAGGGAAGACTTCTATCAGCTTCTGCAATCTGAAATAGATCAAACATGCAATCAAGACATACTGATAATCACTGGTGACTGGAATGCAAAGGTTGGAAACAAAGAAGAAGGCTCAGTAGTTGGAAAATATGGTCTTGGTGACAGAAACGAAGCTGGAGATCGCATGATAGAATTTTGTCAGACCAATGACCTTTTCA